>CM032228.1:252837500-252887500 GCA_019009955.1 Riptortus pedestris
TTATTAGAATATAAATTATTTTTATAATTCAGAAGACGTTTCAGTTGGGAATTTATTAAAATTAACTGAAAGTTTTCTTATTACCGTTTGTATTTATTCATGGTGGGCTTGTATTACCAGTATGCAGATTTCTCTATTGTAAAACTTCACGTGGGAAATTTGCTAAGTTTACGCAGCCCCTGCGTGACGGATTTTATATATTAGATAATAGAAACGAGACCAGTCTTATTTTATATTTATAGTGAAGAATATTTTCCACCTCATGAATAGCGACTAACTGAGGTTAATCATTCTAGAAGCCTATTCAAACTATGATTAATGATTGCCTTCATCTTCCCTCCCAAGCCTCCCGAACATCAGAGCTAATGTAAGTAAGGATAAGCCAGAGAAGAATTAAAAAAAATCCGTCAAGCAGGGGCTGCGTAAACCAAGCAAATTTCTCAGACGATGGTATAATATGATCTAAGGCAAGGTAACACAATTATAAGAAAATATACATACACACACACACACACACACACACACACACACACACACACACACATATAGAATTTCATTATATCATTTTCAGTAGATTAAACTAATATGATGGAATGAGGTTCAGACAAGGCACACCATTTACAGTCGTAAATAAATTTATGATGTCGCATCAATATCTGATACATAATCAGCCCCATTGTTCAAGTAGTGTTCTACAACTGCATGCCTATACATTCCCTTCAGGGAAATCAGCTATTGAGCTTGTACAATTAATTCAAATGTCCATCGATCCTACGAAGGAGATGACGATAATGAGGTCCGTTCAAAATTATATATATATATATATATATATATATATATATATATATATATATATATATATATATATACATACTAGCTCAGATACCCGGCTTCGCCCGGGAATTGATTTGAGGCTGAATGGTGATGATATTTTTTTGCAAGGGTTTATTTTGCACACTATTTTGACATTTACCCGTCCCAGTGTTTAGGGTTTATTCCCGTTGTTGGCATTTGTTAATAATAAAATTAATTTTTTATGTAAGTATTCACTTTCCTCCAAATTGTCATATTTCCCGTCTCCTGTGCATTATGCATAGATTTCAGTTATTAAGAACAAAATATTAACATTGATTTGAATTAACTTTTCCAGGTGAGGTACCTGATAGTTCAAATTGGAATGAATTGTTGAACATATCAATATTTCTACGCAAATTACTTGCTACACACATTGTTCCTGGAGAAATGTATAGAACAAAAGTTAATCTAAATAACAAAGTAAACAACTTTTGTTATGAGCTTGTTTGCCGAAAAACAAATAGACAATGAAATATCGTGAATTTTTATTTCAGGCCTCTCTTATAACCACCACTCCCGTTCTAACCTAAAAAATTTTAATATAGCTTATAATCATGGAAGAATTATTGCTAATTGACTTACCGAGTTTTTTTAAGTTCGGTTTAATCGTTATTATTATTATTATTATTTATTAACGTCCACTTTTTGCAACTTAGGCTAATCGGGACGGGTTATCTACAGGTTACCACCCTTTTCTAGCCAGGGTGGGATTTTAGGACGTTATTGTTTAATCGTTAGCGCCCAATGAAAAGCGACTCCCGATTTAGTTTATAGTGTATATCTCGTTTATACTTTGTAATAAGACAAAAATGAATATGACAAAAGTTACTCTAAATAACATAATAAACAACTTTTATTACTTTCATATTTGCCGAAAACGAATAGAAAACGAAATACCGCTTTTTTAAATTCAGGCCTCCCTTACAACCCCCACTCCTCCCCGTCCCTAGAAATCTAGGGGTGGCTTGTTATAATGAAAGCGTTAGTGCTAATACACATACAGAGTTTTATTTATTTCGGTTGGGTCTTTTGTCCCAAATAAAATTGTTCACTTCCGCTATAGGTTTTAGCGTATATCTTGTTTATAATTCGGTATACGAAAAAAGTGCATATAACAAAAGTTACTCTAAATAACAAAATAAACAACTTTTGTTATGTGCATATTTGCTGAAAAAGCAATAGGAAACGAAATACCACTATTTTTAAATTCAGGCCTTCCTTACAACCCCCACTCCTGCCCGTCCCTAGAAATGTAAGTATGGTTTATTGTAAGGAAATCTTTAGGATTAATTCACATAGCGAGTTTGGTTTAGTTCGGTTGAGTCTTTTGTGCCAAATAAAATTGTGGACTCCCGCTATAGTTTTTAGCGTATAACTCATTTATACTTCCGTATAAGGAAAAAGTGTATATAACAAAAGTTACTCTAAATTACAAAATAAACCACTTTTGTTATGTGCATATTTGCTGAAAAAGCAATAGGAAACGAAATATCGCTATTTTTAATTTCAGGCCTCCCTTATAACCCCCACTCCTGTTCGTCTTAAAGAATATTAATATAGCCTAAAGTCTAAGTTGGGCTAGTATTAATATACATACCCAGTTTCATAAAATTCGGTTCAGCCGTTTATGCGTGAAAGGTAATAAACAAACAAACAAATAAACAAACAAACAAACAGACACCAAAGAAACAAAATGTAGTTATGGTGTCTATGACATGTGAAACGAAAAGTTATCGTGAAATTTCGCGAAAAAAATCAATGTACAGACAGAGGTTACAATTTTATATATATATATATATATATATATATATATATATATATATATATAGAGAGAGAGAGAGAGAGAGAGAGAGAGAGAGAGAGAGAGAGTGAAACTTGTGAGTGTTTAATTTTGCAAACCAAAAGAACTCTTATTAACAACGTTTATTACTGGGTTTGAAATAAAACGGAACAATATATATATATATATATATATATATATATATAAAGCTCTAGTGGCCAAACGTTTTGTATACTCGTTACCAAACTCAATATTTTACGTAAAAATAAAAATCAAGTTTGTTAAAGGCTGAAATAGGACCAGGGAGTCGGGGGAGGGTTAGGGATGGCGATTTCTTAAATTCCAAATTCCTCCGTTGTCAATCTTCGGTTCGAAAAAGTAAATAGACTCAATTTTATTGACAATTTAATGCTTTATAAAAGCTGTTATGCACGTATTTTGGCTATAAAGATAATTAACAGAGATATTTGTATTTGTTAGTTTTGAGCCTTCAGAAAAACCCCACTCCTACTATGTCATACAAGAAGCTGTTATATCGTTAACTGAATCATTCTAAGCTTAAGTGTTTATTATTGTTTGATGAAGTCATCATTTGAAATTTTACGCTCTTAACTCATAAATATTTATTTGATCTGTGTTTTTCAACACTAAAGATCATACTTGTTATTTGCAAAAATTGGACATGGAATAGTGTGTGTTTAGAAGGGGGAGGGGTGAGGGAATTCGAAAATTCAAAATATCCCCATTTCGAAGCGTCGGATCGTAATAGGAAAAATCATGTTAAACTATTGATGGAAAAAAAAAATTTTGCTCTCTGCATTTTTTGATAAGATCAGTATTAAACGAGTTATTTGATCTTTCTTGTTTTCGGCTTTTATTACAACCCCCCCCCCTCCAAAACGTCAGGTTTTTAACTTAGAAATAGGGAGCATGTGTTGAGAAGAGGGCAAAAGAATGTTATAGGAGCAGTTATGAAATATGCTTATTCTACACAGCCTCTGCGTCAAGGGATTTATATTAATCAAAATATCTAGAGTGACCGAAGAATAGAACAATTAACCCTAGAATGGTAGTGAACGTAAAAATTACGTATGATCTGGTTTGAACTGTTCATCAAAAGGCCGATAACGACCCCACCACCCTCACCCCTCAGCTATGAGCCCTCCAGACAGTTCGGACTTGACCTCCGCCAAGTGCAGCTAAGTGAACCTTCCCACTCATCCAATACTATTTTTTGAAATAAAAACGACACGTAATATTTACGTATCAATACCATTAACCGCAACTTTTTGGCACGTAAAATTTACGTATCGCTACTAATAACCGGTTTTTATGCCATAACTTAGTTAATGTTATTCTCAATTTATTTTCTTCCAATTTATTTTTTATATTATAATTTATTTTCTCTCAATGTTTTTAACTTTTATTTTTGAATATAAGAAAGACAAACATGTATAAAAAGAATATAAATAATCTGTTTATAGTTTCGAAAAAATGGAGAAAAAATATTCATTGGATGAAGAAATCAGAAATTTGTTGAAAGAACTCTCCGGTGACTCAGATGGGGAAAATGACAATTATGAAATAGATGGTTATGGATAGGAGAGCGATGATGATCCGGAGTATTCTCCAAGTGATGAGGAGGTTAAGCCTTCGAAATGATTGCAACATAGAGTGGGCTAGATAGCGACGAGAGTGAGAAAATTTTAGAAGACATCAAGGCAATCGAAGAAAGAGAACAAACACAGAGGAAAAAAACCTCTCAACCACACAATATTGACAGATCAGTCACAATAAATGTAGAAGGTGGGGTTGTGCTTGGTATGAATGGAGCACACAACCTCCGGAACGTGTTTCGAACAAAGCGCCTGAAAGGAATGTCGTCCACATTATTAGATATTAACGTAGATATAAGTTAAAGATAAATGAATGTTTTAATAAAATAAAAAAATAGTCCCAAACATTAACAAATTTTGAATAATTTCACCAATTATCAGTTGCACATGTAAAATTTATCAGTACCATTAAGCGGGAAATAATATCACTACCATTCTAGGGTTAAGAACAGAGTTTGCTTTAGGTTTCCTATATCTAATAGTATGTTTTGTCTTATGATATCGATTTAACTTATCTACATCTTAAGATATAAGTTTATTTAACCTATATCTTATGATATAGCTTTAACTACCTATATCTTATGATAAGTCATTATTTGGCCTATATATTATGATATTGCTTTATATTACCTACATCTTATGATAAGGCATTGTCTTATGATATCGATTAACCTTATCTACATCTTAAGATATAAGATTATTTAACCTATATCTTATGATATAGCTTTAACTACCTATATCTTTTGATAAGTCATTGTTTGGCCTATATATTATGATATTGCTTTATATTACCTACATCTTATGATAAGGCATTGTCTTATGATATCGATTAACCTTATCTACTTCTTAAGGCATAAGTTTCTCTTACCTATATCTCATGATATAGCTTTATCTTACCTATATCTTATGACATGGCTTTATCTTACCTTTATTTTATGATATGGCTTTATCTTACCTATTCTTTAAGATATAAGTTTAACAAACCTATATCGTATGATACAACTTATCTTACCTATATCTTATGATATAGCTTTATCTTACCTATATCTTATGATATAGCTTTATCTTACCTAAATCCCACCCTGGCTAGAAAAGGGTGGTAACCTGTAGATAACCCGTCCCGATTAGCCTAAGTTGCAAAAAGTGGACGTTCATAAATAAATATATCTTATGATGTAGCTTTATCTTACCTATATCTTATGATATGGCTTTATATCACCTACATCTTATGATATGGGTTTATCTTACCTATATCTTATGATACAGCTTCATCGTACATATGTCTAATGATATAGCATTATCTTACCTATATCTTATGACATGGCTTTATCTTACCTTTATTTTATGATATGGCTTTATCTTACCTATATCTAATGATATGGCTTTATCTTACCTATATCTTATGATATGGCTTTATCTTACCTATATCTTATGATATAGCTTTATCTTACCTATATCTTATGATATAGCTTTATCTTACATATATCTTATGATATAGGTAAGATAAAGCTATATCATTCACCATAGTTGCGGAGCTCTACGTAACAAATAAATAAATAAATATCTTATGATATGGCTTTATATTACTTACATCTTATGATATGGGTTTATCTTACATATATCTTATGATACAGCTTTATCTTATGCTACAGCTTTATCCTACCTATATCTTACGATATAGCTTTATCTTATCTATATCTTATGGTATGGCATTATATTAAATTATATTACCTGCATATCACATACATCTTATGATGCTGCTGTATCTTACATATATCTAAGCTTTATCTAACCTTTATTTTATGATATGGCTTTATCTTACCTATTCTGTATGATATAAGTTTATCAAACCTATATCTTATGATACAACTTATCTTACCTATATCTTATGATGCTGCTTTATCTTACCTTTATCTCATGATATTGCTTTATCTTACCTCTATCTTATGATATAGCTTTATCTTACCTATATCTTATGATATGGCTTTTTATTACCTACATCTTATGATATGGGTTTATCTTACATATATCTTATGATACAGCTTTATAATACCTTTATCTTATGCTACAGCTTTATCCTACCTATATCTTATGCTACAGCTTTATCTTACCTATACCTAACGATATTACTTTATCTTACCTATATCTTATAATACAGCTCAATTTTACATACATTTTATTATATAACTTTATCTGACCTATATCTTATGGTTTAGCAGTAAACGTTTAAGTCATTTTTAAGAAGAGAAATTGAAGCCGAGGTTTGTTTTTTATCTTTGTAATCTATGAGAGGTGGAAATTTATAAAAAAAAAACGTATTAATACTCTAAAAAGATAATTCATAAATAAATAAATAAACCCAATGCCTCAATTTACGGGTAATCCTAATTGATCACTAATTGAAGGTACTTCTATTAGAAGGAACTTCTAAACTTTATGGAATAACTATTCCCAAGCCGTTGATATATTCCAGGCTAAGAAGGCGGAATGCAAATTCCTGGAGTCATGGAATTCTATATCCAACTACAGCAGAAGTTGGCAAGACATTTTCTCGGGCAATCTTTGAGACGTGCATCAATTGGTGCACTTTACCAGTTTCAAATATCTTTCTAAGAGCTCTCAGCTGTCCCCCAGGTCGGGGTGGCTTTGTTGTTTTCTTTGAAAGTCCATGTTTGACTGACAAATATATATGTTGGGCTCTTGACCATTGAATGTGCTTCCATTTTAACAGCTATTGAGTCTTACATATTCTCGAACTAACGCAATTTTCGAAAAACATCCTCAAATGTCCATCGATCCTACCCAGGAGTCGGTGAAAATGTATGTATGTATGTAGGTATGTATATATATATATATATATATATATATATATATATATTTTGTGTTGTTGTTCTTTGGAGTTTTAGTCAGTGTTGGTGAAAAAAACTTAGTTCATTACAATATTTCGGGAATATTTATTTTATTTTATTCAGGGTTAAAAAGTACAGGTACTACTTTATATATATAATGCACATTGTTATTAGAGTGTAACAGATAGTGTTTGTGTTAATTCTACTTACCAAGACTACAATAAAGGAATTTGTCTGTTACTGTTCTAGCGGTTGCAATTATTGTTTTTTGGTTACTAAACTCGATATATAAGCATTCCATTCCAAATCAATATCAAGTTCGTGACTTTTAAAACAGAACCTGGGGTGCAGGGTTAGAACTGGCAGAATTTCAAAAATTCGTAATTTCTTTTGGTTTCATCATTTCGCAGCCTCTTTATTCTAAGATTAAATTATAAATATTGTTTCCATGCAATTTAACTTTTGCTATAATCAATAATTGTATTCTTTGTATATCTGTGAATTGCATAAATCGGATTATGTATATTAGGTATGGGTTAGGGAGGCGGAACTATATTATTCATAATGTCTCCGTTATCATTTGCCGGATCGTAAAATGTTAAAGAGTCGTCACGGACTTTTTTAGTTTAGTTTGAGATACTATATATGAAGTAAAGAATCTTTTGCAGAGCATCCGCACTAGCGCTACCCTTCATGAGGTCCCTTCAAATTTATATATATATATATATATATATATATATATATATATATATATATATACTCTCTGAGATACCCGGCTTCGCTCGGGAATTTATTTGGGGCCTATGTTGGTGTTATATTTTTGGCAAGGCTTTAGTTTGCACAATATTATGTCATTTACCAGTCACAGTGTTTAGGTTTAACACCCGTCGTTTATGTGGATTTGTTAATAATAAAATTATTTTTTTATGCAAGACTTCACTGTTCTGCATATTGTCATATTTTCCCGTTTTCCTGTGCATTATGCATAGATTTGAATTATTAATGAGAAAATATTGACATACATTCGAATAATTTTTTTCATTTGAGGTACCTGGTAATCCATATTGAAAAGAAGTGTTAAGAAAATTTCTCTAAATAACAAATTAAACTACTTTTGTTATTTACATATTTGCCGAAACCCCAATATGAAATCACTATTTTAATTTCAGGCCTCCCTTACACCTCCCACTCCTGCCCGTTCTTAGAAATGTTAGTATGGCTTATTATAAGGAAGGCGTTAGTGATAATTCACATACCGAGTTTGGCTTACTTCGGTTGAGTCTTTTGTGCCAAATAAAATTGTGGAATCCCGCTATAGTTTTGAGCGTATAACTCATTTATACTTCCGTATACGATAAAAGTGAATATATCAAAAGTTACTCTAAATTACAAAATAAACAACTTTTTGTTATGTGCATAATTAGTGCTGAACAAAGCAATAGAGAAACGAAATATCGCTATTTGAGTTTAATTTCAGGCCAGAGATGTTTCATATATAACCCCCCTGGATCTCCTGTGCCCGTCCTTAGAAGTTCGGTTTAGTATTGGCTTAATTAAAAGGAAGGCGTTGCAGTAACTGAATTCAAATAAATACCGACAGATTTGGTTTAGTTTCGGTTGAGTCTACTTTTGTGCCAAATAAATAATGTGGGGACCTCCCGCTAATTAGCTTTTTCTAGCGTATAACCTTCTATTTCATTACTTCCGTATACGGCAAAAGTGTATAAACAAAATTTACTGTAAATAACAAAATAAACAACTTGTGTTATGGGCATATTTTCTGAATAAGCAATAGGAAACGTAAAATATCGGCTTATTTTAAATTTCAGGCCTCCCATATCACCCCCACATCCTGCCCGTTCCGCTAGAAATTTTAGTTTGGCTTAATATAAGGAAGACGTTAGTACTAATTCACTATACCTCGAGTTTTGGTTTAGTTCGGTTGAGTCCTTTTTTGTGCCTAATAGAATTGTTTGACCTTCCCGCTAAAGTATTTTAGCTGAATAACTCATTTTATACTTCCAAAAATATACGGCAAACGTGCATATAACAAAAAGTTACTTACCTCTTAAATTACAAAATAAAACAACTTTTGTAATGGGCATATTTTGCTGAAAAAGCAATAGGTAACCGAAAATATATCGCTATTTTTAAAAATTTCAAGGCCTCCATTATAAACCCCCATGTTCTCGACTGTCCTGCTATTTGTCTTATGAGAATGATAATATAGAAATATAGCCTAAAGTCTTAACTAAGTTGAGGGCTAGTAATAATACAGAAAACAGATAATACCCCATAACAAGAAAATTTTCATAAAATAAAAATTAATACGGTTCAGGCATGCCGAGTTTATTGTATGCGAGAAAAGGAAAAGTTAACAAACCCAACAAACAAAAACAAATAAACAAACAAACAACAGAACAACCCAAATGAAACAAAATTGCAAGTTTACTGGTGTCTATGACATGTGAAGACGAAAAAGTTATCGTGAAATTTCGGCGAAAAAAATTATAAGAAAAAAACAATGTACACAGACAGAGGTTACCAATTTTAATATATATATATAGTAAGCTATATTAATATATATATATATATATACTAGAAATATAGTATATATATTAATGAATATACTAGCTGCTCAGATTATTTACACCCGGCTTCCGCCACGGGAATTCCATTTGTTGAGGCTGAATGGTGATGGTATTTTTTAGCAGGCTTTAACAATCCACAATATTTTGAGATTTTAGTCCCAGTGTTTTAGTGATTTATGATACCCAACTTTTGCCGTGGATTTGTTAATAATATGAAAGTATGTGTTCGATAAGGCTCACAGTCCCACAATAAATTATTTGAGATTTTAGAGTCAGAGAGGGGGCTCCCAGTGTTTTATGATTGAATAACGCCATTTTTTTTGTTAGCCGTGGATTTGAGAAAATAAAGAATTATTTAGTTTTCCGATAAGGCTTCACCACAGGTCCTTTTCGATATTATTTAATATTTTCCCGTCTCTTATTATGCATGTAAACAAATGGTGAACTTTTTATTTTCAGAGAGGCCTTCCCTAAAAACCCCAAAAAAAGACCCCCCTACACCCGTTTCGAAACCTAAAAATAATTTTAATAATAACTTTATAAATCATGGAAGAATTAATGCCAATTGAACATAACCGAGTTCGGGTTGGGGGGGGGGGGGGGTGGGGTGGGGTGGGGGGGCGTTCAGCCGTATAGTGCCCGTTAAAGAAGGATTTAAGAAACGTATAACTCATTTATACTTAGGTTATAATACGACAGAAAGTGATATATCAACAAAAGTATTACATCCCAAATAAAAAATCTAACAAAATAAACAAACAACCAATTTTGTTATGTTATATATTTGCCGGAAAAAACCAATTAGGAAACGAAATATCCGCCTATTATTTTAAATTTTCAAGCTCCACTCTTATAACCCCTCACTTCGCACTCTATCCTTGTTCGTCCTCGAGAGAAAATTAATATAGCCCCTAAAAGTCTAAAGTTGGGTTAGTAGTAATATACAACCATATACCAAGTTTCAATAAAAATTCGGGTTCAAGAGTCAGGCAGCAGCCGTGTTTTATTTAGCGTGAAAAAGGAAACCAAACAAACAAACAAAGCAAACAAACATACACAACTAAAGAAAAACAAAATGCAAGATATGGTGTCTATGACATGTAGAAACGAAACAGTTAATCGGTGAAATTTTCCGCGAAAAAATAAAAAAGAAATTCAATGTATACAGACAGAGGTTTACAATTTTATAAATATATATATATATATATATATATATCTATATATATAAAAAATTGGTAACTCCTCTTTCTAGTACATTGATTTTTTTACACGAAATTTCACGATTAACTTTTCGTTTCACATGACATAGACACCATAACTGCATTTTGTTTCTTTTTGGTGGTCTGTTTGTTTGTTTGTTTGTTACCCTATTCACGCATAACGGCTGAACGAATTTATGAAACTTGGTATATTGTATACTACTACCTAACCCAACTTAGACAATAGTCTATATTAATATTCTCTAGATACGACACAGGAAGGGGGTTAAAAGGGAATCCTGAAATTAAAAAAAAAAAAAATAGCGATATTTCGTTATCCAATGAGTTTTCGGCAAAATAGGAACTAAGAAAAGTTGTTTATTTTGTTATTTAGAGTTAAACTTTTTGTTATATCCACTTTTTTCGTATGCCCCCCCACCCCCCTACCCCCCCCCCCCCCAACACCCCCCCCCCCGCCCTCCACCCCACCCCCCCCCCCCAACCACCCCCCCCCCCCCCCCCACCCAACCCGACACCCCCCCGCCCCACCCCCCCACCCCCACACCCCCCCCCCCCCCACACCCCCCCCCCCCCCCAACCCCCCCCCCCCCCACACCCCCCCCACCCCCCACCCCCCCCCCCCCCCACCCCCCCCCCCCCCCCCCCCACCCCCCCCCCCCCCCCCCACACCCACCCCCCCCCCCCCCCCCCCCCCCCCCCCCCCACACCCCCCCCCCCCCCCCCCCCCCCCCCCACCCCCCCCCCCCACCCACCCCCCCCCCCCCCCACCCCCCCCCCGCCGCCCCCCCCCACCCCCCACCCCCCCCCCCCCCCACCCCCCCCCCCCCCCACCCCCCCCCCACCCCACCCCCCCCCCCCCCCACCCCCCCCCCCCCCCACCCCCCCCCCCCCCCACCCCCCCCCCCCCCCACCCCCCCCCCCCCCCACCCAAAATCGGGAAGAAATTTTATTATTATTATTGATTAACGTCCACTTTTTGCGATTCAGGCTAATCGGGACGGGTTATCTACAGGTTGCCACCCTTTTCTAACCAGGGTGAGACTAAGGATGTTATTTAATTAATTTCGTCGCTAAATAATTTACTTTACCCAGGCAAGAATCGAACTCGCCACTTTAGGATTGCCATGTGAGATTAAAGGCAACGCTTTAACTCGCATGGCTAACCTGAGCCCCAAGAAGAAGAAATTCAAATGTGCCCAGCCATTACCACCTTGAAACCTTGCAGATTGTATGAAATCCCTCCCGAGTAAAACTATTTGGATCGTAAATTTATCCAGTTGGAATAACAAAGCTAAAAGTTAAAACATAATTTAACTCTATCCAAACTTATAGTCATCTCGTTTATCCTTGAGTGTTCCATTCTCGAAACGATCTCATAATGGGATCAGCTAAGCCCAGTCACAAGTTATAGTCGATTAAGGTGAGTTAAGGCTACTTAGTAAATTAGCTTGCAAAAAGCCTAAGCGAATTTCCCTAAACTTATCTACCAAAATTCATTGCTTTATCTCATTCTATCTGCAAACTATCACACGTCGTTTTTGTTCGGACTATAAGTAGCTTTGTGAAGGTTCTGACAGGAATCTATTGATGGAAGGGTATAGCAAACTAATAGAAATCCAACAATAAACAGAAATTGAACGAAACAAAGTACAAACCAAAGAAAGATTCCAAAACTAACTAAAAAGTGAGAAAAACAAAAAAAGGAAAAAAGAGTTACTTTGGATAACAGGGAAATCAAATAAAAAAAAAAAGTCCGCCACTCAGGGGCTGCGTAAACTAAGCAGATTTCCCACGCGAAGGTTTACAATAGATAAATATACATACTGGTCACACCACCGCACATATTAAGTGAATAAATACAAACAGTTTATAACTCTAGAGCAGAAAGCGTCTGCATTGTAAACAAACAGGCCAGTAAACCTGAATTCTAGACCCGAAATAAAAACAAATTAATGAAATATACCTTAATATAATAAATTAATTTTATCGAAAAATATTTACTGTAGCTAGTCCTGTAATTCGTAAGGAAGCAGAATAATCAAAACCTCAGAAAAAAAAGGGGATCAACAGAACGAATTTGCACATATCTCACAAAGTAAAAGCTCAAGGAAACCAATACTCAATTTAACCTTTTAATGAAGAGGTTCAAGATATAACAGCTTATTACTAATATAACATGAGTAGGAGTGGGGGGTTACTGAAAGCGGAAAACATTAAAATCCAAATATCTCGGTTAATATTCAAGATAGATAATAAATGCATATAAAAATAGTTATAGTAAATTTAATTTGGAATAAGATTATTTCGCGATATTTCGAATTTTCAAAACTCGCCCCCTCCCATTTCAGCCATTAACGAACTCGAGTTTTTCTTTCTTCATAAAACGATTAAAAATGGAGTTTGACAAAGATAAAAAAAAAGTACGACCGCTAGAGTGTTAACAAATATATATATATATATATATATATATATATATATATATATATATATATATATATATATGTATTTATTCACTTCACGGTGGTGTTGTGTTAGCAGTATGTATATTTATATGCCTATTTAGATGGTAAAGAGCCAATGAATAAAACGATCCACACAGTGATTGCCATGAGAAGCAGTATCTCATTTTTATTCCTCGGCCAATTCGTAGTTATGATGGCCTATTTAGATGGTAAATTGGCAATGAATTAATCGATCCACATAATCATTACTACGAGATGCAGTATCTCATTATTGTTCCTCGGCCAATTCGTAGTTATCATGGCCTATTTAGATGGTAAATTGGCAATGAATTAATCGATCCACATAATCATTACTACGAGATGCAGTATCTCATTATTGTTCCTCGGCCAAATTCGCGTAGTTATCTGGGTCTACTAATTTTAGATGGTAAAGTTCCAATGAATAAAACGATCCACATAATGATTACCACGAGATACAGTATCACATTTTTATTCCTCGGCCAATTCGTAGTTATGATGGCCTATTTAGATGGTAAAGTGTCAATGAATAAAACAATCCACATAATGATTACCACGAGATACAGTATCACATTTTTATTCCTCGGCCAATTCGTAGTTATCATGGCCTATTTAGATGGTAAAGTGTCAATGAATAAAACGATCCACATAATGATTACCACGAGATACAGTATCACATTTTTATTCCTCAGCCATTTCGTAGTTATGATGGCCTATTTAGATGGTAAAGTTCCAATGAATAAAACAATCCACATAATGATTACCACGAGATACAGTATCACATTTTTATTCCTCAGCCATTTCGTAGTTATGATGGCCTATTTAGATGGTAAAGTGTCAATGAATAAAACAATCCACATAATGATTACCACGAGATACAGTATCACATTTTTATTCCTCGGCCAATTCGTAGTTATCATGGCCTATTTAGATGGTAAAGTGTCAATGAATAAAACAATCCACACAATGATTACCACGAGATACAGTATCACATTTTTATTCCTCGGCCAATTCGTAGTTATGATGGCCTATTTAGATGGTAAAGTGTCAATGAATAAAACAATCCACATAATGATTACCACGAGATACAGTATCACATTTTTATTCCTCGGCCAATTCGTAGTTATGATGGCCTATTTAGATGGTAAAGTGTCAATGAATAAAATATCCACATAATGATTACCACGAGATACAGTGATTTATGATATTCCATGGTCAATCTGCTAGCATGAAATACATTTCCAATGTGAGATTCGGTCCGAAGTTTTACTCACTGGATGATTGTAGGCTAAATGGTGTTTTAGTGGAGCCATGAATAAATACACCACCTGCCCATCAGTTGCTTTCCAACCTGGTCCCCGGAGACAGAAAAACCCCAACCCAATTTAGTGCGTGTCACCATGAAGCCGGATTGCTATTTTTCACTCCACGGGATATTAATTCTCTCTCTCGTCAAGTTTTTAACCAAAAGCAATTTTCTGCTTTTTTTTATCTGTTTGAAAAAAAAACCCTTTGTTTCGTTAGTCATCAGTAATTTCATCCTTCCGTGTTGCTAAAACAAATTACTTTAATAGACCAGTTGACACATTCGTTTTTTCAGTGTGCAACAATTATTTTTTATTTTGTGGAGTTTTATGTATTTTTTCATAAACTCATATGATTATTTCAGCAGATTTCTCTCATGGGTTATCCGCAGTGGAAGCGACAATCCATAGTAATTTGAATATATTTATTATGTCTGTATTACTGACCTAGGAGTAGAGCTACTATCCATATAATGTGTGTATACTGACCTAGGAGTAGAGCTACTATCCATATAATGTGTGTATACTGACCTAGGAGTAGAGCTACTATCCATATAATGTGTGTATACTGACCTAGGAGTAGAGCTACTATCCATATAATGTGTGTATACTGACCTAGGAGTAGAGCTACAATACTGACCTGAGAGTAGAGCTACTATCCATATAATGTGTGTATACTGACCTAGGAGTAGAGCTACTATCCATATAATGTGTGTATACTGACCTAGGAGTAGAGCTACTATCCATATAATGTGTGTATACTGACCTAGGAGTAGAGCTACTATCCATATAATGTGTGTATACTGACCTAGGAGTAGAGCTACTATCCATATAATGTGTGTATACTGACCTAGGAGTAGAGCTACTATCCATATAATGTGTGTATACTGACCTAGGAGTAGAGCTACTATCCATATAATGTGTGTATACTGACCTAGGAGTAGAGCTACTATCCATATAATGTGTGTTATACTGACCTAGGAGTAGAGCTACTATCCATATAATGTATACTGACCTAGGGTAGAGCTACTATCCATATAATGTGTGTATACTGACCTAGGAGTAGAGCTACTATCCATATAATGTGTGTATACTGACCTAGGAGTAGAGCTACTATCCATATAATGTGTGTATACTGACCTAGGAGTAGAGCTACTATCCATATAATGTGTGTATACTGACCTAGGAGTAGAGCTACTATCCATATAATGTGTGTATACTGACCTAGGAGTAGAGCTACTATCCATATAATGTGTGTATACTGACCTAGGAGTAGAGCTACTATCCATATAATGTGTGTATACTGACCTAGGAGTAGAGCTACTATCCATATAATGTGTGTATACTGACCTAAGAGTAGAGCTACTATCCATATAATGTGTGTATACTGACCTAGGAGTAGAGCTACTTAACCATATAATGTGTGTATACTGACATAGAAGTAGAGATACTATCCATATAATGTGTATACTGACCTAGGAGTAGAGCTACTATCCATATAATGTGTGTATACTGACCTAGGAGTAGAGATACTATACATATAATGTGTGCAGACTGACCTAGGAGTAGAGCTACTATCCATATAATGTAAGTATACTGACCTAGGAGTAGAGCTACTCCCATATAATGTGTGTATACTGACTAGGAGTAGAGCTACTATCCATATAATGTGTATACTGACCTAGAGTATCCATATAATGTGTGTATACTGACTAGGAGTAGAGCTACTATCCATATAATGTGTGTATACTGACCTAGGAGTAGAGCTACTATCCATATAATGTGTGTATACTGACCTAGGAGTAGAGCTACTATCCATATAATGTGTGTATACTGACCTAGGAGTAGAGCTACTATCCATATAATGTGTGTATACTGACCTAGGAGTAGAGCTACTATCCATATAATGTGTGTATACTGACCTAGGAGTAGAGCTACTATCCATATAATGTGTGTATACTGACCTAGGAGTAGAGCTACTATCCATATAATGTGTGTATACTGACCTAGGAGTAGAGCTACTATCCATATAATGTGTGTATACTGACCTAGGAGTAGAGCTACTATCCATATAATGTGTGTATACTGACCTAGGAGTAGAGCTACTATCCATATAATGTGTGTATACTGACCTAGGAGTAGAGCTACTATCCATATAATGTGTGTATACTGACCTAGGATTAGAGCTACTATCCATATAATGTGTGTATACTGACCTAGGAGTAGAGCTACTATCCATATAATGTGTGTATACTGACCTAGGAGTAGAGCTACTATCCATATAATGTGTGTATACCGACCTAGGAGTAGAGCTACTATCCATATAATGTGTGTATACTGACCTAGGAGTAGAGCTACTATCCATATAATGTGTGTATACTGACCTAGGAGTAGAGCTACTATCCATATAATGTGTGTATACTGACCTAGGAGTAGAGCTACTATCCATATAATGTGTGTATACTGACCTAGGAGTAGAGCTACTATCCATATAATGATGATGGCAGAAATGGCGCGTGTAGTTGTAGATTTGAATTTGAGCGGGAAGCAGATGGCGTACCAGCGATCTACTGAGATGAACGTCAAGGTCAGCACTGACACTGTTACTGAGACAGTCTGCAACAGTATATCCAACACAGATTAGAATATGCATTATAACACTAATTATTAGTTTAATTAAATCTAATTTGTTACACTAAGCAGATTTCCCTTGGGCTGATTAATTATTAATTTTAAGTTGGATCGAAAAATTGAATACAACAGATCTTATTGCAATTAAAATATACTTTAAATATTGTTACGTACATTTATTCTGTATCTTGAATATTAACTGAGACATTTGCATTTTTCAGTTTTCAGCCTTCAGTAATCCGCCACTTCTACTCATTAATAAACCACATTATTTGAAGCTTATATACCAAATATTGTTTTCCAGAGACTTTTAATATACGAGATAGATAAAAATATATACATGTGACCGCCCCCCCCCCCCTTCCCATCCGTCTTAAATTCTTGTACTACTAAAATTTGATTGACTGAGATAAAAATTATTTTGATTCATTATAAATTACAGTACTGGGTATAGTACGTAGTTTTCAATAAAATTAATATGATATATTCTGATATGTTTCAGTAATTGTTTTTCTTTCCGGTGAAGTTGACATACCTGTTAGTTTACATTTCAGACGCTTCCCGCCGGAAGGGGAGAGATTTCTTATTACCGTTTGTATGTATTCACTTGATATTCACGGTGGTGTTGTGTTAGCAGTTTGTAGGTTTACATATTATTAATCTTCATGAGGGAAATCTGCTTTGTTGACGCAGTCCCTGCGTGACAGACGTTTTAAGAGTTCAGAAGTAACAGACCTGATATTCTTATTAAAATTTGAAAATTCCAATTCGGTGCTGAAACTGACTCAAATGAATTAGAACCTAATTTATTCGCTTTAGTTAATAAAATAAATCTGTTTTTGAGCTTTAATGTTTTGGACCTCTGCCAGAATCTAAATGGATTTTGCACCTTGAGGCAGAATCTCTTGCCAATCTTGATCCGGGAACATCTATCTACTTCCGGATGCAATTCTTCCAGATAATGACTACCAGATACCATCATATCACCGTGAATAACCGTTATCACAGCACCATGTATCCTCCATATCTAGAGATAAAGGGAGTTAGGGTTTTTTTTTTTTTTTTTTTGTATTCTTTTCCCTTATTATACATTTAGATATTAGAATAAAAATAGATATAAGTAATGTGGAATATTTAAAAAAACCAATAAGCTTGAAAAATTGTATTTACTTCTATTGTAAATTATTATTTGTTAATATTTTAGATAATAAAATTCTTTTAACTCTTTAAGTTAGGGCTACTCACTCGCATACAGTGCAACATATGTGGCCATCTCATTTTAGCCCACGAATTATAACTCATTCCAACTTAACTTCATTTTAGCAGATTTCCCTTAAGGAAAATCAGCAATTGAGGTCGTACTCTTGACGCGATTTTCAAAACTTTTCTTCAAATCTCCATGGATCCTACCCAGGAGATAACGAAAATGAGTCCTAGTAAAATTAAATATATATATATATATATATATATATATATATAAAATTGTAACCTCTGTCTGTACATTGATTTTTTTCTCGAAATTTCACGATAACTTTTCGTTTCACATGTCATAGACACCATAACTGCATTTTGTTTCTTTCGTGTATGTTTGTTACCTTTTCACGCATAAACGGCTGAACCGAATTTTATGAAACTTGGTATGTATATTACTACTAGCCCAACTTAAGACTTTAGGCTATACTAATATTCTCTGAGACGAATAGGAGTGGGGGTTATAAGGGAGGCCTGAAATTAAAAATAGCGATATTTCGTTTCCTATTGGTTTTTCGGCAAATATGCACATAACAAAAGTTATTTATTTTATTATTTAGAGTAACTTTTGTTATATACACTTTCGTCGTATAAGTAAGTATAAATGAGTTATACGCTAAAAATTAGAGCGGGAGTTAACAATTTTATTTGGCACAAAAGAATCAACCAAACTAAATAAAACTCGGTACGTGTATTAGGACTAACGCCTTCATTATAACAAGCCATACCAACATTTCTACTGGTGGGCAGGAGTGGGGGTTGTAAGGGAGGCCTGAAATAAAAAATAGCGGTATTTCGGTTTCTCTTGGGTTTTCTGCAAATATGAAAATAAAATAAGTTGTTTATTTTGTTATTTAGAGTAACTTTTTTTATATACACTTTTGTCTTATAACAAAGTATAAACGAGATATACAGTAAAACTTTAACGGGAACCAAAAATTTGGCACAAAAGACTCAACCGAACTAAACCAAACTCGGTATGTGAATTAGCATTAACGCCGTCCTTATAACAAGCCATACTAACATTTCTAGGGACGGGCAGGAGTGGGGGTTGTAAGGGAGGCCTGGAATTAAAAATAGTGATATTTCGTTTCCTATTGGGTTTCGGCAAATACGCATCTAACAAAATTTGTTTATTTTGTTATTTAGAGAAACTTTTGTATATACAATATCGTCGTATACCGCTCAACAATTCATTCCAATTTGAGCTATGAGGTACCTCACCTGGAAAAATTAATTCAAATCTACGTTAATATTTTGTCCTTAATAATTCAAATCTATTCATAATGCACAGGAAATGGGAAATATGACAATATGGAAACAGTGAAGTCTTACATAAAAAAATAATTTAATTATTATCAAATCCACAGAAACGACGGGGATTAACCCTAAACACTGGGACGGGTAAATGTTAAAATATTGTGAAAAGTAAAGCCTTGCCAAAAAAATACCATCAACATTCAGTCTCAAATGAATTCCCGAGCGAAGCCAGGTATCTGAGCTAGTATATATATATAAAATTGTAACCTCTGTCTGTACATTGATTTTTTTTTTCGCGATTTTTCACGATAACTTTTCGTTTCACATGTCACACACACCATAACTGCAATTTTGTTTCTTTCGTGTGTGTTTGTTACCTTTTCACGCATAAACGGCTGAACTGAATTTTATGAAACTTGGTATGTATATTACTACTAACCCAACTTAGACTTTAGGCTATATTAACACCTTCTGAGACGAACAGGAGTGGGGGTTATAAGGGAAGCCAGAAATTAAAAATAGCGATATTTCGTTTCCTGGTTAATCAAAACTTTTTTATGGCTCCTCACAATTTTATTTCTTATAAACGCTGAGCGCTTTCGGGGACTAAATCCCCATCCTCAGAGCGTCAGAGCGTAGGGCGATCCTATAGACTTGCTACCAGGCTAACTCTTAGGTGCATCGGCAGGGTTTAGCCTGGTAGCAAGTCTATAGGATCGCCCTACGCTCTGACGCTCTGAGGATGGGGATTTAGTCCCCGAAAACGCTCAGCGTTTATAAGAAATAAAATTGTGAGGAGCCATAAAAAAGTTTTGTGATTAACCATTCATCACCCTCACCACCAGCTAAAAATAAATATGGGGGATTTCGTTTCCTATTGGTTTTTCGGCAAATATGCATATAACAAAAGTTGTTTATTTTGTTATTTAGCGTAACTTTTGTTATATACATTTTTTTCTTATACCGAATTATAAACGAGATATACGCTAATACCTATACCGGAAGTGAACAAATTTATTTGGGATAAAAGACCCAACCGAAATAAATAAAACTCGGTATGTGTATTAGCACTAACGCTTTCATTATAATAAGCCATATTAACATTTTTAGGGACTCCTGCCCGTCCCTAGGGGGTTGTAAGGGAGGCCTGAATTTAAAAATAGCGGTATTTTCGTTTTCTATTGATTTTCGGCAAATATGAACATAACAAACGTTGTTTATTTTGTTATTTAGAGTAACTTTTTTCATATTCACTTTTGTGTTTTAACAAAGTGTAAACGAGATATACAGTATAAACTAAAGCGGTAGTCAATTATTTCATTGGGCACTAACGATTGAACCGACCTTAACTAAACTCGGTATGTCTATTAGCAATAATTCTTCCATGATTATAAGCTATATTAAAATGTTTAGGTTCCAACGGGAGTGGGGGTTGTAAGGGAGGCCTGAAAATAAAAATTCGCGATATTTCATTGTCCATTTGTTTTTCGACAAACATGCAAATAACAAAAGTTGTTTACTTTGTTATTTAGATGAACTTTTGTTTTATACATTTCTTCAGGAATAATGTGTTGAGCAAGTAATTTGCGTAGAAATATTGATATGCTCAACAATTTATTCCTAGTTGAACTATCAGGTACCTCAGCTGGAAAAATTAATTAAAATCAATGTTAATATTTTGTCCTTGATAGCTGAAATCTCTGCATAATGCACAGGAGACGGGAAATATGACAATTTGGACGACAGGGAAGACTGTCCATGTGAATGAAAACATTGTGCAAAGTAAAGCCTTGCCAAAAAAATACCATCACCATTCAACCTCAAATCAATTCCCGGGCGAAGCCGGGTATCTGAGCTAGTATATATATATATATATATATATATATATATATATATATATATATATATTGTTGTGGCCAACACATAATGTAAAAATTTATATTTATTAATTGTAAGTTATAAGTATAAATAATATAGGTATTTAGTATATTAAAGTAGTGAATGGCGGGAATCGGCGGTAGTCGGGATCGCTCGGCACGTATCGGCAGCCAGCTGATGACAAGCGACGTGCGTCAAGAGTCTGTTGTTCTACCGGCCAAGCTACTGCAGTCTCCAGCCAGAACTCTCCAGCGTCCTCCCGTTCCAAGAACGTCTTCAACGCGCTCAAGACTTTTCCACATTTGGAACATTCTTCTTGGAGCCCAGCAGTTCCAGGACGGCCGTCGCGGAAGAAAATTGGTGGAATGCCATTTAATTCAAGTATCAGGTACCTGATTCCTCCCCCGCCTTCACCAAGACTGTGAGTTTCTTCTTCCTCATTGAATCGACTTTGCTCAAGGCGATCATCATCTTTCTATTGTAGATTATATATGTATATAATATAAGTAATTTTATCTAATTTAAAAAAGGAAAATTATTCAAGGTCCAAGACCGTTTAGGAATGTTATTTAATTTCTTTCTTTTTTTCTTCTTTTAATGAAATAACCTCATTCAATTATTCAAATAACCCTTTTTTTTTAATATTTGGAATTAGGAGTTAATTCTTAATGTACCTTTATAATTCAGTAGAGTTTAATTTATTTCATTTATTTATAAGCATGTGTATTTATAAACATATATTTAACAATACTCTTATTTGTCGAAATAAGTACAATATAATTTAATGTTTATCAACAACCCGGCATTTTTTTTTTGTATATATATTTTCTTTTTAATTTTCTACACACCAGCCTATGGTGAGACGGACTGGGCTAGGAAAGGATCACTCTGACCCTCTACCCGCCGTCACATTTTGGTCCTCCGGAAGGCCGGATATTATTATATTGTACTTATTTTGACTTGTATGGTCATTATATTTTTGTGAGTCTCATATTTCGCTCACCATTTCAATTTATTTCACTTAATTAATTTTTTTTTCTCTTTTATTTGTCTTTCTTAATATTTGGCTCCCCCCCCCTTTAAGATGGAGAATTTAGACCCAGCTGTCAGGAGTCAGGTGGAAATTTCGAAGGAGAAATTAGCCTCTTTATTATCAAAGATAAAGGATATAGTTGAACAAGGCCGCTCAATCGCCACCGACCCAAGTAATCTATTTCTTTTTAAAGGGATGTATAAGGAGCTGAAACCATACTTTGAGAAGTTCAATTCAATATGGGATAAATTGTTAGAACTCGTTTCGGACGTGGCCGAGCCTAATATTTTCCCCACTAGAGCTGACAAACGACTAATGACGACAGCAGAGCGTTGCTATTATGAGGCCTGCGCTATATATGAACATCATATGAACCCCACTCCGGTGGTACCGAATCAAACTGTTGCTGGAGACAATTCAGGTACACTTCATATGAATGAAAGTCGAACAGTTAGAGCTCGACTTCCCCAAATAAACCTCCCTGAATTTGATGGTAGTCC
This sequence comes from Riptortus pedestris, assembly GCA_019009955.1. Classification (NCBI taxonomy): domain Eukaryota; kingdom Metazoa; phylum Arthropoda; class Insecta; order Hemiptera; family Alydidae; genus Riptortus; species Riptortus pedestris. The sequence goes on from CM032228.1 coordinate 252,860,749, forward strand.
ATTAAACTGGCCTCTTTTCCGAGACACATATTTGTCTCTCATTCATAATGAGACCACCCTATCAGATATGGAAAAGTTTTTATTCCTGGTCTCATGTCTTAAGGGCCCTGCTCGTTCCCTCATCTCCAATATAAGCCTCTCTGAGGCTAACTACACTCAGGCCTGGAAACTATTGACGGAGCACTACAATAACAAGCGGAAACTCGCTCACACCTATCTAAAACAGGTTTTAGATTTTAAACCACTGAGCTCCAAGCCTAACGCCACAGCTTTCAAAACTCTCATCACTTCCGTTGTAGAGTGCATAGAATCTTTTAATCATTTAGAAATAGAAGATCCTGGAGATTTTATTTTGTCTTTTCTTCTGCTTCGATGCTTGGACTCTTCAACAAAATTATCTTTTGAGAAGAAATTTTCCGATATTGAATTTCCCTCCTATAGAAATTTAGTGGACTTTATCAAAGTAGAGTGGAAATCATTAGACGCCATTTCCGATGAGTCAGATCAATCTTCACAGATGAGGAGTTCATCAAGTCACAACACCTCAAGTTCACGTTATCACTCTAGAACATCCTTATTTTCAGGCGATGGAGCAAAAGATTTTAATGCGTCAACTCAGCATTCCGGCAAGAAACCCGATACTAGACACCACCCCCCTAAAATAATCTGCCCTGTTTGCAAGGAGTCTCACAGTACACAATTTAGGTCTTCAACAGCTGCCAACAAATTATCATTATTAAAAGGATGGAACGGCTGTACCAATTGTTTGTCAAACAAAGATCAGACTACATCATGTCCTTCCATGAGACGATGTTCCATCTGCAATCAGCGTCATCACACATGGCTCCATCAACCACAACAACATACAAACGCAGCCCAGCCAGCTGTAGAAACCTCTCCAGTCAAAACAGACAAAGGAATCACCCTCGGGACCATTTGTGCCGAAGGAAACGAGCTCCTTGGAACAGCAATGGTGGAGGCAAAGGATTCTCACGGCTCCTACGAAGAAGTGAGAATGGTGACAGACAGCGGGAGTCAATACTCTTTTATGACAATTGATTGTGCGAGAAAATTAGGATTAGAAATAGAGCCATGCAGACAACGGATCTCAGGGATTGGACAGGTCAATCTTAACAACACCATTGGTAGACTGAAGTGCGTCCTTCGATCGAAAATGCCTTCTTCATCCTCAAAGGAGTTTACTTCCCAAGTAATAGTCGTTCCTAAGATCACGAGTAACTTACCTCAAGAAACACTATCAAACTCTATCCAGACAAGATACAAAGGCTATGCTCTAGCTGACCCTTATTTTTGGAAACCTGCTCCCGTACAAATGCTTTTAGGTGGTGATTTATTTTATGATATAGTCACAGGTCCACCAGTCATGATCAACCAAGACATTCCTAGGCTGCTCCCAACGATATTTGGATTTATAGTAGCCGGTCCTCTCAAATCACATTCGGTGCCCACTGAAGGCCATAGTTTTCTAGTTCATTCAAATCCAGAAATGAATGAAATAATGGATAAGTTCTCGGAGGTTGAAGAAGTCTTGCCTGTGATCAAGGTATCTACGGAAGATGAACATTGTAAGAAGCACTACGAAACAAGTCACTACCATCTAGATTCAGGACTCTTTGCTATATCTTTGCCAGTCAAAGAATCAATCTCATATTTGGAATATCCCAAAGATCAAGCACATAAGCGTCTTCTGAACATTTATAGTACCCTAGGTTTTTTGGCGCCTGTAGTTTTCTACGCCAAAGTAATGCTACAGGACATGTGGATCTCTCAATATGCCTGGAATGAAACTAGACCTCCTGATTTTTACTCCAGATGGTATCTACTCTTGTACCAGTTACAGTATTTGAGTAACATAAGAATATCACTAAAGATCTGTCATGCAGAGCCTCCAATGACAGTAGGTTTTTGTGATGTCTCTCAAAGAGGTTATTCCGCAATCATCTATTTAGTTAACCGAACATCCGATGGCCCATACATACATCTAGTAAAGACAAAAACTAAATTCGCTCCCATTAAACCAATGACAATTACTCGTTTGGAGCCATCTGGTGCATTGCCTTTGAGTCGAATCTATAAGTCACATCATAAATTAGTGAACATGCTGAACATTTCAGAGTCACAGTTCTTTACAGACTCAGCGCTTGTTTTAGGGTGCCTTTCCACTCCATCTCAGCGACTCAACACATTTGTTGCACAACGCGTTGAGAATACAGCAGACTGTCGCTCCAGGAGCATACTTCCATCTGAGTTGGAACATCACTCTCTATGGTGGGCGGGACCACATTGGTTAGCACTTCTAAAGCACCAACGGCCTAACATAGAAGCTCTACTTGAACCTAAAAGCGACCTATCGCTAAGCTTGCTCCATTAGTCCCTGTAAATGAGCCATTTCAATAAAATTTTAAAAACTAAAATTTTGGTGGGCGGAATGTTGTGGCCAACACATAATGTAAAAATTTATATTTATTAATTGTAAGTTATAAGTATAAATAATATAGGTATTTAGTATATTAAGGGAGTGAATGGCGGGAATCGGCGGTAGTCGGGATCGCTCGGCACGTATCGGCAGCCAGCTGATGACAAGCGACGTGCGTCAAGAGTCTGTTGTTCTACCGGCCAAGAGTCTCCAGCCAGCACTCTCCAGCGTCCTCCCGTTCCAAGAACGTCTTCAACACGCTCAAGACTTTTCCACATTTGGAACAAAACATTCTTCTTGGAGCCCAGCAGTTCCAGGACGACCGTCGCGGAAGAAAATTGGTGGAATGCCATTTAATTCAAGTATCAGGTACCTGATTCCTCCCCCGCCTTCACCAAGACTGTGAGTTTCTTCTTCCTCATTGAATCGACTTTGCTCAAGGCGATCATCATCTTTCTATTGTAGATTATATATGTATATAATATAAGTAATTTTATCTAATTTAAAAAAGGAAAATTATTCAAGGTCCAAGACCGTTTAGGAATGTTATTTAATTTCTTTTTTTTTTTTTTTTCTTCTTTCAATGAAATAACCTCATTCAATTATTCAGATAACCCTTTTTTTTAATATTTGGAATTAGGAGTTAATTCTTAATGTACCTTTATAATTCAGTAGAGTTTAATTTATTTCATTTATTTATAAGCATGTGTATTTATAAACATATATTTAACAATACTCTTATTTGTCGAAATAAGTACAATATAATTTAATGCTTATCAACAACCCGGCATTTTTTTTTTTGTATATATATTTTTCCTTTTAATTTTCTACACACCAGCCTATGGTGAGACGGACTGGGCTAGGAAAGGATCACTTCTGACCCTCTACCCGCTGTCACATATATATATATATATATATATATATATATATATATATATATATATATATATTTATATTTATTAGGTCCGAGTTTGGTAACAATCAAACAAAACTTTCGACCGCTCTAGCAAATATATATATATATATATATATATATATATGTTTTGTTAACGCTCTAGCTAAGAAGTAGCTAGTCGAAAGTTTTGTTTGATCGTTACCAAACTCGGTATTTAAACTATATATGTAAAAAAAAAGCTCATGTTCGTTAATCGCTGAAATCGGACCAGTGGTAGGAGGAGGGTTAGAGGAGAGGAAAATTCAAAATATCTCCGTTACTACATGTCGGATCGAAACATTATATAGAACTAATCTTATTGCCACATACACGATCTATAAATACTGTTCTAAAAATATTTTCTGTATCATGAATATTAACCGAGATATTTGGATTTTATAGTTTTCCGCTTTCAGTACATCCCCACTCCTTCTCATGTTATATCATGAACCACTTCATTACAAGGTTAAATAAGGAATATTGTTTTTATTGTTCACGGATTACTAAAATGCATGTAATTGAGATTAAAATTATACTGATTCATTACAAATTACAGCACTAGTTATAGTAAATAGTTGTCAATAAAATTAATATGTTATACTGAGATATATTTCATTAAAGGTTTTTCTTTCTGATCTAGAAGTCAGGTTGGCCTGTTTGTTTACAATTCAGACGCTTTCCAGAAAAAACAATTACTGATATATATCTGAATATAACATATTAACATCATTGCAAACTATTACTGCAATTTATAATGGGGCTCAGGTTAGCCATCTGAGTTAAAGCGTTGACCTTGATCGCACATGGTAAACCTAGAGTGGCAAGTTCGATTCGCGCCTGGATAAAGGAAATTATTTAGTGAAACGTATTAACATTCCAATACACGCGCGTCATCTCACAGATGACCAGTTCTGTTTTTTTCGTCATAAGTTTGATGGAGGGAGGGGAGCCTAGTCCTCCGCCCTAGTATTCCTCAAGCTCGCCTAGCTCGACAGTTCAGTTGAACTCATCAGAGATCAGTTGATTATGCGAGTGCAGCTGAGCAATTTGCCACGCACCATGACCTCACGTCTTCGAGAACTCCTTCCCAATGATCAAATACCACCACGAGCTTCAAGCAACTCAGCAGCTACTGATGCTGGTGGCTGCGGATTTTGCTTGGAAAATAAAACAAAACAATACACCAAATATTCTTGCAAGGAATGTGGCCAATATTTATGTCTGCAACACTGTGCCTTTTCTTGTGCTGATGGATGTAACGTGGGTGTGGGTAATGAAAGTGATTAAGAGTGAAATTTAAGTTTAATTTTTTAAAAGCAAAGGTTCTTGGGTTTTTTTTAGTATTTTTTTATTGGTCATTTCCATTTTTTTGAGTAACTTTCCAAGTTCTAGAAATGAGACTCAATTGCCAATGTGTTCATACATTTTACATTATCATTATGTTCTCTGAAACTATCTTACAAGATTGATAAGAGTTGTGTTCCTAGGTTTACTAGTTGATTTACCTTTTGCAAGCCAGTAATAAGGAATAAAATTGAAACTATGCTACCATGGCAACTGTGTTACAAAAAATTAACATTTTTGAAGATTTATATACAGATAATTTTATTCAAATACAAATTTATGAACAATTATGAACTTTTTCATTTATCTATGCGCCATTATTCCTGCAAAATTGCGAAAAACAATTATATTATTCACTTTAGACAAATAAGTGAATAGTCATCTGACAGATGACACGCATGTATTTATGTCTCACTAGGGGGCGCGTGTATTGGAGTGTTAAATAAAATCCTAAGTCCTATCCTGGCTAGAAAAGGGTGGTAACCTGTAGATAACCCGTCCCAATTAGCATTAGTTGCAAAAAGTGGACGATAATAAATAATAGTAATAATAATATAATGAATCAGAATAGCTCTTGTTTTCCATGGTGACTAATTACCAGGTGTTTTACAAAGTTCCCTTTCTCCACTGATCGTTTATGGTTGATAGAGTGAAAAACCCGTCACGCAGGGGCTGCGTAAACTAAGCAGATTTCACTCGTGAAGATTAATAATAGATAAATATACATACTGCAAACACAACACCACCATGAATATTAACTAAAAGGTTTGATGAGAGACCAGAGTAAATAAATACAAATATATATATATATATATATATATGTATATATGCACATATTTTCTGTTAACGCTCTAGCGGTTGCAATTTTTGTTTCGTGGCCCAACTCAATATTTATTCGTTTTATGTAAAAAGAATGATCAAGTTCGTTAATGGCTGAAATCGGACCAGGGCCAGGGCGAGGGGGGGACTAGGAGGGGGATTCTTGAAATTCGAATATCTATCTATCTTTGCAGCGTTGAGTCGTTGGCAGACCTATTTGTTTACAATTCAGTAGCCGTTTCCGTTGGGAACTTATTAAAATTAACTGAGATTTCTCATGACATTTTATATTTACTCACGGTGGTGTCAAGTGTGATTTCTCTATTGTAAAACTACACTTGGGAAATCTGCTTAGTTTACGCTGCCCCTGCGTAACTGACTTTTAGGAGATTTCCCTTAAGGGGAATCAGCTATTGAGGTCGTACTCATGACGCTATTTTCGAAAATTTACCTCAAATGTCCATCGATCCTACCCACGAGATGACAAAAATGATGTCCGTTCAAAATTATATATATATATATATATATATATATATATATATATATATATATATATATATATATATATTCATTCTGAGGATTTCGGCTATCTGCTCCAGCAGTTGGAAGTTTTGTTTTGCAAATTTTCAATGGAAGTGCGTCCATCTTCGTCAGGCATAAATTTGATTTAAATTCCGACCGCTGGAGCAGATGGCCGAAATCCTCAGAATGACGATACTTCCCAGCGATGCAGCCTCAAAAATAGAATATATATATATATATATATATATATATATATATATATATATATATATTTGTCTGTTAACGCTCTAGCGTTCGCAATTTTTGTTTGATCGATACCAAACTCGGAATTAAATCGTTTTATGTAAAAGGGAAGATCAAGTTCGTCAATTGCTGAAATCGGACTTGTGGGAGGGGGGGGGGTTAAAGGGGGATTTTTGAAAATTCAAAATATCTCCGTTATTATGCATCGGATCGAAAGGTTGTATAGAACCAATCTTATTGCAAATTAAATTTACTATAAATATTGTTTTATACATTTATTCTGTATCTTGGATATCAACCGAGATATTTGCATTCGTATTATGCGTGTTGTCGGCAGGAGTCGGCTATGTTCGGCACATTCCGCCGAGAGCTAGTGCGGCCGTTCCCGCAACTATTCGTCCCACGTGAATAGGTTTAGAGGTTTCTTACTACTACAGTTGTTATTACGCAGATTTCTTTATTTTAAAACTTAACGTGGGAAATCTGCTTAGTTTACGCAGCCCCTGCGTCACGGACTTTTAACTTTTTCATATTCCTGCTAAATGGGAGGATAGTATTGAAAGCTGTATTGTTGACAGTTGTAGAAAGACAGATCTCATAGCAATGAGCTGCCATTATGATGCAGACAGTGAACCCATCGATGTATCGATATATATATATATATATGAAGATACTCCCGAAGCAAATCCTCCCGGATACAGGACTCCAGCATTAGAGGACAATGCCAGTCATGAATTATTGTATCGGGAAACCATTATGGCAGAGTTATACAATATCTCTATTGTAGCCCCAAATAACCTTCTCTATCTGCGGCAGGTTATTCATTATACAGCGGCGTCATTATAGAAATATGAACTATATCTGTCATGTTGGCTAATCGGGAAGGCACACACACACGCCTGGTTGGTACAAAACATATATTCATAAAATAAATACATATGGGCTTAAGGGTAATCAGCTATTGAGGTCGTACTCATGACGCGATTTTCGAAAAATTTTCTTCAAATGTCCATCGATCCTACATGGAAAAGAAGACGTTTTAGTTCTATGACTCTCTGGTAGAATGCGCACTACACGTCCTTAAAAACAAACAGTTGTAGACCAATAACTAAAATAAATAAAAACCCACAACAATAATAACGCAAATACATAAATATAAATAAAGAATAAAAAATAAGTCAACATTCAAATATAATTAAAATAAATTTGGACAAAAAATAACAATGTCTGAAACTGAAAACCTCTCGCAGCTGAAAACCTGTTTTTTTAAATGACATACTTAAACTCTCAGGACATACATAAGATAAACATATTAACATTTCATTAAATTACCAACAACCTCGCCCTTCGCCCTTCGACCGGAGACCTGCTCCATCTGCCTGGCCGATCTGCGGCGCTAAACCATCCGGGGCGTCACTCGAACGCGTATTTAAAAATACAATCAAATCGGTCCATCCGTCTAGGAGGAGTTCAGTGACATACACACGTACGCTAGAATTATATATATAAAGATAGAGGCGTATTAGCCTGTTAACGCTCTAGCGGTCGCAATTTTCGCTCGATCGTTACCAAACTCCGTATTTAAACGTTTTACGTTAAAAGACGGATCATGATTTTCAACGGCCGGAATCGGATCATTGGGAGGGGGGATTTAGAGGGGAGGATTTTCGAAAATTCGAAATATCTCCGTTAGTTTGAGTCTGATCGAAATTTCGTAGAGAACCAATCTTTTTTCAAATTAAAAGATCTATAAACGTTGTCATGTACCTTTTTTCAGTGTCTTTAATATTAACCGAGATATCAGCGTTTTTTAGTTTTCGGCCTTCAGTAAACCCCCACTCTCGTTCGAACTTAAAAAATTTAGTACAGCTTATAACCATGGTAGAACTAATTCTAATACACATACCGAGTTTTGTTCAGTTCGCTCCAATCGTTGGTGCCCAATAAAATTGTTGGCCCCTCTTTACTTTTTTAGTGTATATCTCGTTTATACTTTAATATAAGACAAAATTGAATATGACAAAAGTTACTCCAAATAACAACATAAACAACTCTTATCCTGTGCATATTTGCCGAAAAACCAATAGGAAACGAAATACGGCTATTTTTAATTTCTCTACGAAATTTCGATCAGACTCTAACGGAGATATTTCGAATTTTCGAAAATCCTCCCCTCTAAATACCCCCTCCCAATGATCCGATTCCGGCCGTTGAAGAACATGGTCCGTCTTTTAACGTAAAACGTTTAAATACGGAGTTTGGTGACGATCGAAGGAAAATTGCGACCGCTAGAGCGTTAACAGGCTAATACACCTCTATCTTTATATATATAATTGTAGCGTACGTGTGTATGTCACTGAACTCCTCCTAGACGGATGGACCGATTTGATTGAATTTTTAAATACGCGTTCGAGTGACGCCCCGGATGGTTTAGCGCCGCAGATCGGCCAGGCAGATGGAGCAGGGGTGGGGGTCGTGAGGGAGGCCTCAAATTAAAAATAGCCGTATTTCGTTTCCTATTGGTTTTTCGGCAAATATGCACAGGATAAGAGTTGTTTATGCTGTTATTTGGAGTAACTGTTGTCATATTCAATTTTGTCGTATATTAAAGTATAAACGAGATTTACACTAAAAAATGAAAGAGGGGCCAACAATTTTATTGGGCACCAACGATTGAACCGAACTGAACAGAACTCGGTATGTGAATTAGTATTAGTTCTACCATGGTTATAAGCTGTACTAAATTTGTCAAGTTCGAACGGGAGTGGGGGTTTACTGAAGGCCGAAAACTAAAAAACGCCGATATCTCGGTTAATATTAGAGACAGTGAAAAAAGGTACATGACAACGTTTATAGACCGTTTAATTTTCAAAAAGATTGGTTCTCTACAAAATTTCGATCAGACTCAAACTAACGGAAATATTTCGAATTTTCGAAAATCCTCCCCTCTAAATCCCCCCTCCCAATGATCCGATTCCAGCCGTTGAAGAACATGATCCGTCTTTTAACGTAAAACGTTTAAATGCGGAGTTTGGTGACGATCGAAGGAAAATTGAGACCGCTAGAGCGTTAACAGGCTAATACACATCTATCTTTATATATATAATTCTAGCGTACGTGTGTATGTCACTGAACTCCTCCTAGACGGATGGACCGATTTGATTGAATTTTTAAATACGCGTTCGAGTGACGCCCCGGATGGTTTAGCGCCGCAGATCGGCCAGGCAGATGGAGCAGGTCTCCGGTTGAAGGGCGAAGGGCGAGGTTATTACAAATGTAATGAAATGTTAATATGTTTATCTAATGTATGTCCTTAGAATTTAAGTATGTCATCTATATAATGATGATTTCAGCTGCGAGAGGTTTTCACTTTCAGACATGTTTATTTATTTTCCAAATTTATTTTAATTTGATTTGAATGTTGTAATTATTTTCTTTTCTTTGTTTATATTTATGTATTTGCGTTATTATTGTTGAGGGTTTTTTATTTATTTCCGTTATTGGTCTACAACTGTTTGTTTTTAAGAACGTGTAGTGCGCATTCTACCAGAGAATCTCAGAACTAAAACGTCTTCTTTTCCTTCTCTCATTTTTCCTTTACTTTTTGCGTAACAAGTTTTTGCGTTAATTTATTTACTATTTGTTTTTAGGCAAACGTGCATATAACAAATGTTTTTTTTTTTTTATTAAAAGTAGATTTTTTTTAAACATAATATTATTAAATTTAATATCCTAATCGCTTGATATATAATGCAGGACAACGTCTGCCGGGTCCGCTAGTATATATATATATATATATTTGTCTGTTAACGCTCTAGCGGTCGCAATTCTTGTTTGATCTTTACCAAAGTCGGAATTTATTCATTTTATGTAAAAAGGAAGATCAAGTTCGTTAACGGCTGAAATCGGACCAGTGGGAGGGGAGGTTAAAAGGGGGGATTTTTGAAAATTCGAATTATCTCCGTTATTATGCGTCGGATCGAAACATTATATAGAATAAATCATATTGCAAATTAAATTTACTATAAATATTGTTCTATACATTTATTCTGTATCTTGAATATTAACTGAGATATTTGCATTTGTATTCTGCGTGTGGTCACCTGGCTATATTCAGACTTTCCGCCGAGAGCTCTGGTGGCCGTTTCCATAACTATTCGTCCCTTTTGAATAGGTTTAGAGGTTAGGTCAACTGTTTTCTTGTGGCTAGAAACTACTGGGTTATTACGGCCTAAATAATGTTTTAGGTTTAGAGGGTTCTTACTACTACAGTTGTTATTAGGCAGATTTCCCTATTGTAAAACTTCACGTGGGAAATCTGCTTAGTTTGCGCAGCCCCTGCGTGACGGACTTTATTTCAGTTTTCAGCCTTCAGCAAACCCCCACTTCTAATCATGTTGCATATGCAATACTCGGTTATGTAATAAATTACATCATTCGAAGCTTAAATACAAAATATTGTTTTCAAGAGACATTTATTATACGTGATACACGCAAATATGTTTTGGTAACCCCTCCCCTTCTTACGTTTTAGGACTACTTAAATTTGATTGGTTGGGATAAAAATTATTCTGATTCATTATAAATGACAGTACTAGATATAGTATATAGTTTCTTATCAAATTACTAATTTATATTCAGATATATTACAGTAATTGTTTTTCTTTCCGGTAGGAAGTTGGCTGAACTTTTTGTTTGGTATGAAACGTAACATATGCTTTCCGTCAGGAGGTTTCTTATTATCGTTTGTATTCACTTAATATTCACGGTGGTGTTGTGTTAGCTTTACGTAGATTTATTTATTGTTAAACTTCACGCGGGAAATCTGTTTAGTTTACGGAGCCCCTGCGTGACGGACTTTTAACTTAAGAGGCGCTTAGGTCAGTGGTAGAGCGCTCGACTTTAGATAACCCAAGTGTTTCAACATCGAGCGTGGTCATTACTTGAATGGGTGACCGCAGATCTAGTTCATCAGATTCACTATCAGGGTGTGCGTGGTTCATGGAGGGAGTGGAATGGCGGTAGTCTAGTGAGTAAATCAGCCCGTCGGTATGATTAAGTACACTGACTCACTTGGTGATATAATAAGCCCTGTGAAGAATATCAATTGAAAGTTAACGTCTTGCACCTCCAACTCACTTTCTCTTACAAAGTTAATTACCAAATACAGTTTTCATTGAACTTTTACTTTATGTATAAATGCGATATTTATGCAAATACGTTCTGTTCACCCAGCACCCCTTCTTTTGTTCTTGGATTACTAAAATTTGAGTGATTGAGATAAAACTGATTCTGATTCATTACAAATTACACCACTAGCTTTAGTAAATTAATTTCAATAATATTAATATGTCATATTCAGATATATTTCATTGATTGTTTGTCTTTCCGGCCTATTTATCTATTCAGTGCTACGAGATTGCTGGACTGCTGGTTTACAATTCAGTCACTTTCCATTGTAGACATTATTAACTTGTATTGTAAATTGACTCAAAGATTTCTCATTAAAGTTTGTATTTATTCACCTGTATGTATATTTATCTATTGTAAACTTTCGCATGGGAAAATCTGCTTAATTTACGCAGCCCCTGAAGTGGAGGAGTTTTAGCAGATTTCCCTCAAGGGAAATCAGCTATTGAGGTCTTACTCATGACGCGATTTTTAAAAAATTTCTTCAAATGTTCATCGATCCTACCCAGGAGATGACGAAAATGAGGTCTGTTAAAAATTATATATATATATAACCTTAATAAAAATCTGCTTAGTTTACGCAGCTCCTGAAGTAGAGGATTTTTTATTTATTCTGATTATAAGTACTTGAATTTAGTACTATGTCCATTGATAATTATTTTACATCACTCTGATCTGAAAGTAGTTACTTTCGCTACCGTATGTAAGTATGGAAAGTGGGTCTTTTTATAATAACTTGAAACAGCTGTTCTCTTTCCCACTCTAGGGAGGGAAAAACTTTTCCCTCCCTTTAATGAAGTTACAGTTTCCAACGCTAGGTTACGCTAGCGTTTCTATTTGAAAAACGATTTATATTTTAGTTATTTTAAAGCACTAAAGATATTATTGGTCGATTACTTATCATTAGAAAATGTAATTACACTAATTTAACTTAGTTTTATTATAAAATTCGTTTATGTCATTTAAAAGAGTTCTGTATAAATCCAAATTTGTGACATTGTTGTCATTTGTTATCAACTAATCGATTGTCGCAGCTACATCTCATGTTTACAAACCACTTATTTTATATAATAAAGAATTGTGTTTGAAAGAGTTATTAAAGTTATGTTACTTGCATCAGGTTAGTGCTCTAAGTCAGCTGTTCAGAAATAATCGATACTACAGAATGCAAAACAAATCATTTAATATGATAATACTTAATAATTACGAGTTTAAATTATATTTCGCATTTTTGCCTCGTGATGTAAAGTATCGTTCATAACTCGGGCGGAAAGTGAGTTTCCAATGCTCGATCTAATTTCCAGCCTCGCTTCGCCTCGGCTGTATTGAAACACGATTTCGCATAGGAAACGTCACTTTCCGCCTTGTAATGAAATATACTATTTTAACGTCCGCTTTTTTGCAACTAAGGCTAATTGGGATGGTTATCTACAGATTACCACCCTTTTCTAGCCAGGGTGGGTCTCAGGATGTTATTTAATGAATGTCGTCACAAAATAATTTCCCTTGCCCAGGCGAGAATCGAACTCGTCATTCTAGGTTTACCATGTGAGATTAAGGTAAACGCTTTAACTCATATGGCTAACCTGAGTACTATGTCCATTGATAAAATGTTTATTTTTTTACGTTTTTTATTTATTATTGTTACTTGTAGTTATTTATTTATTTTACTAAATCTTAAAAATCTAGTTCCTACCCAAGTGTTGAGCTCATTAGATCTTGGTATCAATCTCTCCTAAATCAGTCTCTGACGGATTTAATCAAATTGATCAATTGATTTCATCGAATTCTACCAATCCACACCCCCACCCCAATCAATGGTTGATTAGAAAGGTAATTAAAATCTGACGTGATACAGGATGAAATCAGAACAATGGTTTTAATTCAAGTCTGAAATATTGTTCATCAGTCAGAGTATCAGCAATGATTGAATTCTCGTGAGCATAATTTCATTGGGGCAAGATTGAAGGAGATTACAGCTGGTGTTTGCATGGCTCATTCTAGTTAATGCTGTTCATTAGAGAGTTTATGCCAGCAGCTGAAATATCAATATATGCGTTAACTAAGCAGATTTCCCACGCGAGTCATGTATTTGGCATTTATCTCAAAATTTAAAAGTTCAATGAGAACAATATATGGTAATCGGGCTTTAAATAAATTAATTCATAATATAACAGCTTATTGCTAATATGACATAACTAGAAATGAGGGTTTACTGAAAGCCGACTACTAAAAAAGTCCGTCACGCAGGGGTTGCGCAAGCTGCGCAGATTTCCAGCGTGAATTATAACAATAGATAAATCTGCATACCGATAACACAACACCACCGTGCACATTAAGTGATCAAATGCAAACGATAATAAGAAAGCTCCTGAAGGAAAGCACCTGAAATATAAACAAACTGTTCCGCCTACTTCTTACCGGAAAGAAAAACAATTACGCTCATATATCCGAATATAACGTATTAATTTGATTTAAAAATATTAACTATATTTAGTACTGCAATTTATAATGAATCAGAATAATTTTTATTTCCATCAATAAAATTTAAGTTATCCAAAAACTTAAAAACGGGAGGAGAGGGGTCACCAGGACATATTTGAATGTATCTCGTATAATACACGTCTCTTGAAAACTATATTTGGTATTTAAGCTTCGAATAATGTCGTTAATTATATAACAGAGTACTGTTTATGTAACATTAGCAGAAGTGGGGGTTTGCTGAAGGCTGAAACCTGAAAAATTCTAATATTTGGGTTATTATTCAAGATAAAGAACAAAGGAGAGAGAGAGACAGAGAGAGAGAGAGAGAGTCGCGTGTTTAGAAAGTGCGACGTAGATCAAAGAGACCGACGAAGATCGAGACGCTTCTAGGCTCGTCTAGCCCAGCCTCGAATGAACTAGACAATTCCCCTTTGATGTATGCCGACAACCTATATAAAGAGGGCCTGCCGGGAGTCAGTCAGTTTTATTCTCACCTGTCTTGATGTTCACATCAGTGCCACAGTGCGACTTAGTGCAGTGCGGTAAAGTGGTTTTAAAAGAAGAACAGTGTTGTGCCGTGACTGTAAGTAACAGTTTAGCGCCGTGTTTAAGACAGTGCAGTGCCGCGAAGTAAAGGACAGTGCAGCGCCGTCTTTCTGAGAATTTCGTATATATATTTTGTTAGCCACTTATTGCTAAAAGTTATCACTAAAAATTGTATATTGCAATTCTCTGGCGGACTGCATTTAGAACTGAATGAAATAATAATATTAAATTAAATAAAAAGCTTCGACCGCTGGATCCATCGTATAGCCAAACACACACACACACACACACACACACACACACACACACACCTGTATATACATATAATACATATATATATATATATATATATATATATATATATATATAGATATATATATATATATATAAACGGCCAAACTTCGGGGATCGATAGAGGATCGAAAAACTAAGAAAAAAAGTCCTCTGGCATATGCCTCGTTTTCGCTTCGTTTTTGAGAAAATCACAAAAAACTGAAAATAGTTGTGCAAAAAGTGTATTTTTTTTTAATAATGTATTTAAATTACAAAAAACTATTGGCTTTTTGAGTAAGCTTAATTTTTTAATTTACGAGGAGTAAATTTAGAAAACATGAATATTCTCACGCTTTCCTTATCAATAAAACGTCTAGGTTGAGTGTTTAAACTTAAAAAGAAAGGATTAAAATGTTTACTATCATGTTAATCCTTTTTGGGGGGAATCCAGCCTCGCATTCTCACATTAGTGGTGTTGCTAGTACTGTTCAGTGAAGTCAACAAATATGGCTAGATTTACCAACGCTGAATACGCGGACATGGTCTACGCCTACTGATTCTGCGATGGCAATGCACGTCAGGCAGTTCGGGAATATCGCAGACGGTTTCCTGACCGAGAAACCCCACACAGAGGTGTTTTTACCAGCACTTTCAGAAGGCTTCGAGAGACTGGGTCCTTCTCATGTAATCGTCGTGGAAACCGTATGCAGGCTCCGATGGAAGCCGACCTGAGGCGGAGGGAGAGGATACTGAGGCACTTCAATACTAACCCTGGCACAAGCGTCCGGAGAGCTGCTTCAGTTCTAAGCATACCAAAGACAACCATTTGGCGCACATTAAGGGCTGACCGCAGGCATGCTTACCATGTACAAAAGGTACAAAATTTAATACCCGCTGATTATCCCCGCCGATTAAATTTTTGTAACTGTTACAAAGAACAATTGCAAAACGATGTAAACTTAAAATCGAAAGTAATCTGGACTGACGAAGTGACTTTTACACGTGCGGGCATGTTCAAACAAAGATACTACCACCTTTGGACACATGAAAATCCCCGCGCTGTTAGAGAATTTCACTACCAGCATGAGTTTTCTGTAAACGTGTGGGTCGGTCTTTGTTATAATCGCATAATAGGTCCCGTATTTTTACCTGCTCGACTTCACGCTGAAAGTTATCATCTATTCCTGGAGAATGACTTACGGGCACTTTTGGAAGATATCCCTTTGGAAACAAGGCTTGAGAGCTGGTTTCAACTCGATGGTTGTCCTGCACATTACGGAAGGGCCGTACGAGACTGGTTGGACATCAACTACCCAGGTCGCTGGATAGGACGGGGTGGGCTGGTGCCTTGGCCTACCCGGTCTCCAGACCTCACGCTAGATTTCTTCGGTGTGGGGATACGTGAAAGAAAATGTCTACCGAGAGCCCGTTCCGCACAAGGGATGACCTCATCGAGCGCATCAGAATGGTTTGCAACCAGCTCACCGCAGAACAATGTTTAGATGCAGTGTGATCTGTGAGTACGCGATGTGATGCGTGTATTGCAGCGAGAGGCCAGCACTTCGAACACCATTTACGTTGACGCTTTAGAAATTAACGATGTAACTTTAGAGAAGGTAAAACCTTCAAAATTTTCAGGGTTTTTTTTTCTCACTAAGGTAGACCCATATAAAAAACTGAAACATTTATGTTTTCCAAGTAAGAATATTTAATTATTTTATTAATTTCTAAATTTTAAACTTTTTTTTTATGTTAATCTTCATTATTGTTCATAATGTTATTTACTTTAAATAGGTAATTTTTTTTATACTATGAATATTTGAATAAAAAAGTATTTATTATTTTTTCTTAATAAAATTTTTTTTTTTTCAATTACCTTTCTGTTAGTATAAGATTAGAATACAATAATTGTATTGGAATAACATTTATTGCTAAAATTCATTCAAGGAATAAAATCCGCTCTTCCATTGGCCTTAACTAGTTTTTGCACAACTATTTTTAGTTTTTTTGTGATTTTCTCGAAAACGAAGCGAAAACGAGGCACATGCCAGAGGACTTTTTGTTTTAGTTTTTCGATCCTCTATCGATCCCTAAAGTTTGGACGTTTGGTTTGGGGACACCCTGTATATATTCGGCGGGCTGGGCAATAGAAATTTATTTAGTGACGCACTCATTAAATAAATTCTTTAGTTTCACCATGGCTAGAAAAGGGTGGAACCTGTTGATTACCCGTCCCGATTAGCCTTAGGATAGGTAGCATAAAGTGAACGTAAATAAATTATATATATCAGCTATTAAGGACAAAATATTAAAATAGATTTGAATTATTTTTCCAGGTGAGGTACCTGATAGTTCAGATTGGAATGAATTGTTGAGTATATCAATAATTCTACGCAAATTACTTGCTCCACACATTGTTCCTGGAGAAATGTATAAAACAAAAGTTACTCTAAATAACAAAATAAACACCTTTTGTTATGTTCATATTTGCCTAAAAACCCATAGGAAACGAAATATCGCTATTTTTAATTTCTGGCTTCCCTTATAACACCCACTCCTGCCCGTCCCTAGAAATGTTGGTATGGCTTGTTCTAATGAAAGCGTTAGTGCTAATACATATACCTAGTGTTATTTATTTCGGTTGGGTCTTTTGTCCCAAATAAAATTGTTCACTTCCGCTACAGGTTTTAGTGTATATCTCTTTTATAATTTGGTATACGAAAAAAGTGTAAATAACAAACGTTACTCTAAATAACAACATAAACAACTTTTGTTATGTTCATATTTGCCGTAAAACCAATAGGAAACGAAATATCGCTATTTTAAATTTCTGACTTTCCTTATAACCCCCACTCCTGTTCATCTCTCTGTTGATATATATAATATATATATATATATATATATATATATATATATATATATATATATATATATATATATATATATAGGTGGGATAGATGGGCATTTGTAGACATTCTTCGAAAATGGGTTCATGACTGCAACCTCGTTTGCAGATTTAGCTTGGGATAAATCTTCTAAAAAAGGTTTATATTTATATACCACAATTATTTATCCGAGATCCGGTAACCCAAATAAAATTTGCCCTCTGTAATAAAGGTAATTTGAGAATTTCCAATTTGTGAGAAGATGAAAGTAACATAATGGGGGGGCCGCCTTAAATGGATGCCAGAGCAGAGAGGATTCACTGGGAATGAGATGAGAACTTATCAAGGGAATTATTCTCTCCAAATTGCTACTCAAGGTTCAGCTTAGAATTTCCATGGCGGCGAAATTCTAGAAGTATATTAGTTGAGTAAATAGCAAAGGATGATTACATACTGGCAAATAGTCTCAAATTATGTTTAATAATTATTTATT
This sequence comes from Riptortus pedestris, assembly GCA_019009955.1. Taxonomy (NCBI): domain Eukaryota; kingdom Metazoa; phylum Arthropoda; class Insecta; order Hemiptera; family Alydidae; genus Riptortus; species Riptortus pedestris. Next base: position 252,878,919 of record CM032228.1, read on the forward strand.
TGACCAAGAGTTCAAGGATTAAACTTTAATATCCATTTATAATATAAATGACTATTTACAATTTGTGTGATCAAGTTTCCAATTCGTAAGTTTTAATTTAAAATTAAAAATTCCCCCAAGTATAATTATCCATAATGCCAAAAGGTATAAAAGGTAAAATGTCCGTCACGCAGGGGCTGCGTAAACTAAGCAGATTTCCCTCGTCAAGTTCAACAATAGATACAAACTGAAAACCACCAATAATTATTAAATAAGTGCCGTGGATATTAAAATAACCCCGTTACTATTCGTCGGATCAAAATGATTATTCTCTATCTTGAAAATTAACCGAGATATTTGCATATTTCAGTTTCCAGCCTTCAGCAAACCGCCACTTCTACTCATGTTGCATAAACAATACTCGGTTATGTAATAAACCACATCGTTCGAAGATTAAATACAATAAATTGTTTTCAAGAGACCTTTATTATGCGAGATAAATGCAAATATGTTATCGTGCCCCCCACCCCATTCTTAAGTTCTTGGACTACGAAAATTTGATTGATTGAGATAGAAATTATTCTGTTCCATAACAAATTATAGTACTAGATATAGTAAATAGTTTTCAATAAAATTAATATGTTATATTATGCTATGTTTCAGGTAATTGTTTTTCTTTCCTGTGGGAAGTTGGCACATCTGTTTGTTTACGTTTGTATTAATTCACTTAATATTCGCGGTGGTGTTTTGTTACCAGTATGTAGATTCACCTATTTTTAAAAATCAAGAGGTAAATTTGCTGTGACGTACATTCGATTTTATAGTGAAGAATATTTTCCAGCTCATGAATAGCGACTAACTGAATTGAGCAAGTTAATCTTTCTTGAGGCCCATTCAAACTATGATTAATGATTGTAGAGTGCCTCCATCTTCCCTCCGAAGCCTTTTTACTATCAGATTAATGGATAACACACACACATTACACAGAATATGTCAAATAGGATTTATCGCTATCCAATATGTTCCATTAGGAAGCAGAGAGAGGGGGAAGGAGCAGAGAGAGGGGAAAGGAGCAGAGAGAGGGGAAAGGAGCAGAGAGAGGGGAAAGGAGCAGAGGGAGGGGGAAGTAGCAGAGGGAGGGGGAAGGAGCAGAGAGAGGGGAAAGGAGCAGAGGGAGGGGGAAGGAGCAGAGGGAGGGGGACGGAGCAGAGGGAGGGGGAAGGAGCATGGGAAGGAGCAGAGAGAGGGGAAGGAGCAGAGGGAGGGGGAAGGAGCAGAGAGAGGGGGAGGAGCAGAGGGAGGGGAAGGAGCAGAGGGTGGGGGAGGAGCAGAGGGAGGGGGATGGAGCAGGGAGAGGGGGAAGGAGCAGAGGGGGAGGGAGGAGCAGAGAGGGGGAAGGAGCAGAGGGAGGGGGAAGGAGCAGAGGGAGGGGGAAGGAGCAGAGGGAGGGGGAAGGAGCAGAGGGAGGGGGAAGGAGCAGAGAGATCGGGAAGGAGCAGCGGGAGGGGGAAGGAGCAGAGAGGGTTGAGGAGCAGAGAGAGGGGGAGGGGACAGAGGGAGGAGGGGAAGGAGAGGAAGGGAGGGGAGGAGAGGAGGGGGGAGGAGGGAGGGGGGAGGGAGGAGAGAAGAGGAGGGGGAAGGAGAGGAGGGGAGAGGAGCAGAGGGGGGGGAGGAGCAGAGAGAGGGGGAGGAGCAGAGGGGGAGGAGGGAGGGGAGGAGGGGAGGGGGAGGAGCAGAGGGGGGAAGGGAGCAGAGAGGGGGGGAAGGAGAGAGGGAGGGGAAGGAGGAGAGAGAGGGGGAAGGAGCAGAGCGTGGGGGAAGGAGCAGAGGGAGGGGGAAGGAGCAGTGTGAGGGGGAAGGAGCAGAGAGAGGGGAAAGGAGCAGAGGGGGGGAGGAGGGAGGTGAGGGGGAAGGAGCAGAGGGAGGGGAAGGAGCAGAGGAGAGGGGGAAGGAGCAGAGAGAGGGAGGAGAGGGAGGGAGAGGAGCAGGGGAGGAGAGGAGGGGAGGGAGGAGGGGAGAAGGAGAGAGGGGAGAGGGGAGAGGGGAGGGGGAGGAGGGGGGGGAGGGGAGGGGGAAGGAGCAGAGGGAGGGGAGGGGAAGGAGGGGGGAGGAGGGAAGAGAGAGGGGGAGGAGCAGAGGGAGGGGGAAGAGGACGAGGGGAAAGGAGAGGAGGAGGGAGGAGAGAGGGAGGGGAAGGAGGGGGGGAGGAGGGAAGGAGGAGGGGGAGAGGAGAGGGGAGGGGGAAGGAGGGAGGGAGGGGAAGAGAGGGGAGGGGGAGGGAAGAGGGGGAGGAGCATACGGGGCAGGAGGGGGAGGAGGGCAGAGGGAGGGGGAGAGGGAGGGGAGGGGAGGAGGAGAGGAAGGAGGGGAAGGAGCAGAGAGAGGGGGGGGAGAGAGAGGTGGGGAGGAGGAGAGGGAGGGAAGGGGAGGAGGGAGGGGGAGCAGAGGGAGGGGAAGGGAAAAGAGAGAGAGGGGGAGGGAAGGAGCAGAGAGGGGGGAGAGGAGCAGAGGAGGAGGGAATAGGGAGGGGGAGGGGAGCAGGGAAGGGGGAAGGAGGGGGAAAGGGTGGAGGGGAGGGAAGGAGCAGGGGGGAGGGGGAAGGAGGAGGGAGGTGGAGGGGAGCAGAGGGAGGGGGAAGGCAGCTGAGGGAGGGGGGGGAGGAGGAGGAGAGAGGGGGGGGAGGAGCAAGAGAGAAGGGGGAAGGAGGGGAGGGGAGAGGAGGAGGAGGGGAGGGGGAGGGGGAGGGGGAAGGAGAGGAGGGGAGAAGGGGAGGGGGGGAGAAGAGAGGGGAGAGGGGGAGGAGAGGGAGGGGGAGGGGGGAGAGGGGAGGGGGAGAGGAGCAGGGAGCAGAGGGAGGGGGAAGGGAGCAGAGGGAGGGAAGGGAGAGAAGGGGGAAGGAGGGGGGGGAGAGAGGAGGGGAGGAGAGAGGGGGGGAGGGGGAGGGGGGAGCAGAGGGAGGGGAGAGGAGGGGGGAGGGGGTGGGGGCGGGAGGGGAGGGGAAGGAGGGGGGAGGGGAGAGAGGGAGGAGGGGGAGAGGGGAGAAGGAGAGGGGGGGAGGAGGAGGGGGGAAGGAGCAGAGAGAGGGGGAGGAGGAGAGAGGGGGGGGAGAGGGGGGGAGGAGAGGGGAGAGGAAGGGGAAGAGGGGGGAGGGAAGGAGCAGAGAGAGGGGAGGAGCAGAGGGAGGGGGAGGAGAGGAGGGAAGAAGGGGAGAGGGGGGGGGGAGCAGAGGAGAGGGGGGGAGAGAGCAGAGGGAGGGGGAGGAAGGAGAAGGGGGAGGGGGGAGAAGAGGGGGGAGGGGGAGGAGAGGGGAGGAGGGGAGAGGGAGGGGAAAGGAGGAGGGGAGGGGAGAGAGAAGGGGAGGAGCAGAGGGAGGGGGAAGGAGCAGAGGAGGGGGAGAAGGAGGGGAGGGAGGGGAGAGAGGGGAGGGAGGGGAGAGGGAGAGGGAGGGGGGGAAGGGAGGGGAGAGGGAGGGGGGGGAGCAGGGGAGGGAGGGGGAGGAGGGCAGAGGGAGGGGCAGGGAGAGGGAAGGGGGAGGGGGAGGGAGGAGCAGAGAGAGGGGAAGGAGGGAGAGAGGAAGGGGAAGGAGCAGTAGGGGGAAGCAGAGGGAGGGGGAAAGGAGCAGAGGGAGGGGGAAGGAGCAGAGGGAGGGGGAAGGAGCAGAGGGAGGGGGAAGGAGCAGAGAGAGGGGGAAGGAGCAGAGGGAGGGGGAAGGAGCAGAGAGAGGGGGAAGGAGCAGAGAGAGGGGGAAGGAGCAGAGGGAGGGGGAAGGAGCAGAGAGAGGGGGAAGGAGCAGAGGGAGGGGGAAGGAGCAGAGGGAGGGGGAAGGAGAAGAGAGAGAGGGAAGGAGGAGAGGGAGGGGGAAGGAGCAGACGGGGGGGGGGAGAAGAGCAGAACTTGCTAAGCGGTTTCTTACTTAAGGCAATAAAGGAGTATACGTCATTTGGTACAATATTCTTTGTTGATCACATAATAAGAGGTTAACATCCAAGACGTGAGGTAGGTTTCCTTCAATAAATTGTTACTGTTGCCATTTTCCCTCTATCTGCTATAGAATATACTTCAGCCTACCAGAAATCAATCTTGTTAAGCTTATTGTTATTCGCACATGCTTCTGTTCAGCGCTCAATATTCCCCAATACTTTTCCCGAATTTTTATTATGATTAGAAAAAATATTGTCGCGAAAACTACATACATGAAAAAATTAAACATTAATGAGTTAATCACATATTTAAGAAGTACGAAGGAATAAACGGAGCCGACTGATGAAGGAAGTTTGGCACCCGAAGTGTCTACTAGGGCCTGGAATGTTCTGGACTATGCGCCTATTCTCTTCGCGGCATTTTGTTTGATTTTTCCCGCCGAGCTATAAAAGGAGCCCTGCCCGCCCCGACAGTTTAGTGGAAGAACAGTGTTGTTCTGTGTTTATGAAAAGAACAGTATAGTGCCGTGTTTAAGTAAAGGGGCAGTGCAATACTGTTATCATTGCGAAGATCAGTGCAGTGCCGTAATTTTGTGAACTTCAGTGATCGTTAGTTAGTTGTTGGACTGTGTCATAAGAAGAACAGTGGAGCTATCAGTGCATACTGTGAGAAGTAGTTAAGAATAATTAACCAATTGAGCAGTGTATTGTTAAAAAAAACGTTGTACAGTGTTAAAAACTCTGAAGCTTCTGTGTGTTTACTTTTGCAATCCAAAAGAACTCAAATAAACAACGTTGTAATAAACGTAACAATATTTTAAAACGAGATCAATAGTGTTTCGCTCCTAGCCGTGGGAATTCTGCTTAGTTTACGCAAGCCCTGCGTGACGGACTTTATTGAAATAAGTTCGTCGGAAAAGTTGACGACATTAGAGGGTTGTTATCTACGGCTGAACAAGAGTAGAGAAGCTGGTAGGAGAGTCCCCTGACTTCTCGAAAATTTGAAAAGCATTTGTGGACTCAGTTCTGCCAACTTTCGAAAACCAATTTGTCGTCTTGCGGGATTATGTATTCAACATTTGAGAGTTGTGCTTGTTTTATAAGTTCTGGACATGACTATTCGTGGCTTGACAGATCCCAGCTGAAGTTTCCAACAGTTGTCAAGTAAAATCCCATCTTCTTCTGCAACTCCCCCCCTCCCCCGCAAACCTCTGACACCCTTATACAACTCTTGCCTTTCTCCTATGTAATAATACTCAAATCTTCAAACATATGTATTTCCATATGCCCCTTTCTTATTTCTGAACAATTTTTTGAACCTATCCTTTATAATATATATATTTATATATATGGTACCGGCGATACCATTGTTGTGGTCCGGCGGGAAATCATTGTTGACTGAACAATGATGGTATTTTTATAGCAAGGCTTCGTGAATAACGGTTTAAACAAATATTTTCTTTTGTCATGATGACATTAAAAAGTAACATTCAATAGTTATAGATAGTACATAGTTATTTCAATATCGTCAACATATCGGGAGGGAATATGATTTATATATACCACAACTAAAGAGTTTGATTCCCCACAACATCCTCTTTCATGCGTTACAAAAATTTGAAAATAAATAACCGAAGTGCTGTTGTAGTTTACCCGTACATATCAATTGAAATTAAATTACAGTGATTTTACAGAAAAGATAAATGCGGTGGTGGCAGAAATTTAAAAGCGTCAGTTTAAAAAGTCCGTCTTGCATGGGTCGCGTTAACTAAGCAGATTTCCAACGTGCGTAACGTATTTGCATTTATCTAAAAACTTAAAAGTTCAATGAGAACAATATTTGTTGCTTAAGCCTCAAATAAAGTGTTGCATAACATAATAGAATATATTGTATTTAAAAATATTTATGAAGATGAGTTAGGAGTTGGGGGCTTAAAAACATGTTTAACTGAAGATCGCAAACTAACTAAAAAGAAATAAAATATCTCAGTTAATAATCAAGATACTGAAGAAATTCATAGACATTTTTTTGGGGGAAAAATTTCTTTTCCCCCCCCCCCCCCACCCCCCCCCCCCCCCACCCCCCCCCCCCCCCACCCCCCCCCCCCCCCACCCCCCCCCCCCCCCACCCCCCCCCCCCCCCACCCCCCCCCCCCCCCACCCCCCCCCCCCCCCACCCCCCCCCCCCCCCACCCCCCCCCCCCCCCACCCCCCCCCCCCCCCACCCCCCCCCCCCCCCACCCCCCCCCCCCCCCACCCCCCCCCCCCCCCACCCCCCCCCCCCCCCACCCCCCCCCCCCCCCACCCCCCCCCCCCCCCACCCCCCCCCCCCCCCACCCCCCCCCCCCCCCACCCCCCCCCCCCCCCACCCCCCCCCCCCCCCACCCCCCCCCCCCCCCACCCCCCCCCCCCCCCACCCCCCCCCCCCCCCACCCCCCCCCCCCCCCACCCCCCCCCCCCCCCACCCCCCCCCCCCCCCACCCCCCCCCCCCCCCACCCCCCCCCCCCCCCACCCCCCCCCCCCCCCACCCCCCCCCCCCCCCACCCCAAAAAATTAAATTTAAACAAGGAAGGTAATTATTATTATATTTAAATTTTAAAATATATTGATCATTTCCACCAATAATTCATTCACATTTCAATTTATTTTGTTAAAATATATTCTCACAATGTTAAGAACCATTTAAAAGCATTTAATTTCCAACTTCAAATTATTTTTTAATTTATACTTATTACTAATTAAGAAGGCAATTCACTTTCTTCACTCTATTGCAAAATGTTTCACTTTCTTCACTCATTTCAGTTTAGTAATGTTACCATTAATCAACGATTACAGAAAAACATTTTTCTGATTCACTATAAATAAACATATATAAACTCTGTTATATAATAAGCCAAATTATTCGAAGATTAAATACCAAATATCGTTTTCCAGAGACCTTTATTATACGAGATAGATGCAAATATGTTCTGGCAACTACCCCCCCCCCTCTCGTCATAAGTTTCTGGACTAATAAAATTTGATTGAGTAAGATAAAATTATTCTGATTGATTACAAATTATAGTACTAGGTATATTACACAGTTTTCAAAAAAATTAATATGTTATATTCTGATATATTTCAGTAATTGTTTTTCTTTCTGGTGTTGGTAGGCAGGCCTGTTTGTTTACATTTAAGACGCTTCCCATAGGGAGTAAGTTAAAACTGACTGAAAGACTCCTTATTACCGTTTGTGTTTATTCACTTAATACTCACGCTGGTGTTGCATTACTAATACGTAGATTTTTATATTCTTAAGCTTCACGAGGGAAGTCTGCTCAGTTTTCGCAGTCCCTTCGTGACGGGCTTCTCATCTGTAGAATTTCTGCCATTTCTCATTCAACGAAGATCGTATTGAGGTCACATTAGACCGCATTCCCCTTTATAGGAAATCTGGTAGAAATGGCGAGGCTATAAGTTGATGCTTATTTGAAGAAATAAAATATAGCCGTAAGATATATATATTGTATTATGTTGTATGAAATAAGGCGTTAGAGATCCTTGAGACAAATCTCAGAGAATGGGAAAAATAGGATTTTGATTTTGGGAAGAAATGCAGGAATTGGCTGAGGGATTTCTATAGGCTTAGCATTGGATATTGGCCCCGCTTATATTCCAATTTATCTTGACTTTCAGTTTAGTAGAAAGGTTGCCGATACTTTCTTCCTATAGGATAGATATTTATACAGGGCTTATCTGGGATGTATCCTACTTGAGATTCATAGTTGAACTTATTTGCAGTTTAAAAAAAATAAAATAAAACCAGCTATTTAAGTAGTAGACGATTTTCGAAAAATATCCTCAAGCGTCCACCGATCCTTCCCAGCAGATTACGAAAATGTTAATGAGTAAAATAAGATGATCTCCCATATGCTGGTATAGCATTCTTGTGATGCCATCTCACTACATATTCTAAACTTCTACGAAAAATATCGGAAATATTTTGAATACTGACGAACTTGATCTCTCCCCCCCCCCATTCCACTGGTTCGTTTTTACCCATTAACTGTCTTTAAACACTTAAATAATATCGAGTTTGGTAACGATCAAAGAAATATAAAGCATATATAAATAATACAGAACGTAATAGTATAATACATTTTTTTCATTTCCACAAAGTGTACAAATATTTATATATATATATATATATATATATATATATATATATATATATATATATATATATATTATATATAGATATAATAGCTCAGATACCCGGCTTCGCCCGGGAATTCATTTGAGTCTGAATGGTGATGGTATTTTTTACTTATGGTATTGCAGGCTTTACATTGCACAATATTTTGACATTTACCCGTCCCAGTGTTTAGGATTGATAACCGTCGTTGCCGGTGATTTGCTAATAATAGAATTATTTGTTCGATAATTCTTCACAGTCTTCGATATTTTTATATTTCCCGTTTCTTATACATGTAAATATGGTGAATTTTTATTTCAGGCCTCCCTTATAACTCCCCTCCCGTTCGAACCGAAACATTTTAATATAACTTATAATCATGGAAGAATTAATGCTAATTGACATACCGAGTTTTGTTAAGTTCGGTTTAGCCATTAGTGCCGCTATAGGTTTTAGCGTATATCTCGTTTATAATTCGGTATACGAAAAAAGTGTATATAACAAATGT
>CM032228.1:252890000-252940000 GCA_019009955.1 Riptortus pedestris
AGAAAGAGAGAGAGCGAGAGGGAGAAAGAGAGAAAAAGAGAGGGAGGGAGAGAGAGGAAGGAGAGGAGAGAGAGAGAGAGAGAGAGAGAGAGAGAGAGAGAGAGAGAGAGAGAGAGAGAGAGAGAGAGAGAGAGAGAGAGAGAGAGAGAAAGAGAGAGAGCGAGAGGGAGAAAGAGAGGGAGATAGAGAGAGAAAGATAGAGAGAGTGAGAGAGAGAGAGAGAGAGAGAGAGACAGACATAAAGACAGAGAGAGAGGAGAGAGAGAGAGAGAGAGAGAGAGAGAGAGCGAGAGGGGAGAGAGAGAGAAAAAGAGAGGGAGATAGAGAGAGAGAGATTTAGAGAGAGTGAGAGAGAGAGAGAGAGAGAGAGAGAGAGAGAGAGAGAGAGAGAGAGAGAGAATTACTGTCTTTCTTGAAGAATGGGAAATTCCTGAGCGATCATCTCTATATATAGACCTCTGAAACCTGTTGTCTCCTGGTCGAACCTGTGATAGTTTTATTATTCAACCTCAATACAACCTTATAAGTAAATTCCGGTTTTATTATTGTTAATGATCCCAGGGACGATATTAGGTAAATTTCGCCGTTTGGACAAATTAATTCCTTAATACCTGTATTATAAGACACTATCTCAGAGCGCCAAATATTAGAAAAGAAACTATTACTATTCTCGGTATTAAATCATAACTTTGCGAGTAGCGGAGGGCGTTAGCAGGGAGTTGGTTTTGTAGAAATTGTATTTGTGCTGTAGCAAGAGAAGGCTGACAGAGGTTGTGGGACTGATTGTGACAAATAGAGGAATATTTTCTCGTTTTGATTTAGCCGAGCCTTGCCTCTACACTCGAGTGCAGGCTGGATTTATGGCAGACAAGTCGGTAAACCTACAGCTGGTAAACACTGTCACCGAGTGCTCCATACTCTTCTTGCTGTCATCAGGGGAACTACACACATATTCATAAACATTACTTCACGCAGGGGCTCCGTAAACTAAGCAGATTTCCCAAGTTTTACAATAGAGAAATCTGCATTCTGGTAACATTTAACACCACTGAAAATAAATACAAACTCTAATGAGACATCTTTCAGTTAATATTTATAAGCTCCCAACGTAATCGGCTCCTAAGTTGTAAACAAATAGGTCAGCCAACCACTCAGAGCTGAACAGATCCAACGGAAAGGAAAACTATTACTGATATACTGTTGTCATACCTGTCTGTGGAGACCGTCTTCACTGACTGATGGTCGAGTACAGCTGGCATTGTGCTATAGATGCGATGGCACCATCTTCATAGTCTGGCAAAAAGTTGTACTGAGTTAGATGTCCGTTGGTCAGTAGGTTTTAAGCGTCTGGTCATCGTATTAGTTTGTTTACGTGTAGTTGTTTACGTTATTAGGTTGTTTACATTTGAGTCCAAGTCTGTTTACTTATCTCTAGATCTGTCAAACGAAGGGTTTCAGCTAGTGTCCAGGTAAATGGGGCGTTGTCCTCATCCACGTTGGGTTGTTAACGTTTTTAATGTTTTTAGCAGATTTCCCTTGAGGGAAATCAGCTATTGAGGTTGTACTCATGACGGCATTTTCGAAATTTTTCTTCAAATGTCCATCGATCCTACCCAGGAGATGACGAAAATGATGTCCGTTCAAAACTGTATATATATATATATATATATATATATATATATATATGTCTGTTACCGCTCTAGCGGTCGCAATTTTTGTTTTTTGTGATATTTAGTCGTTTTATGTAAAAAGAAAGATCAAGTTCGTCAACGGCTGAAATCCGACCAGTGGGAGGGGGGGGGGGGTTTAGAGGGGAGGATTTTCGAAAAATCGAAATATCTCCGTTACTATACGTTGGACCAAAACATTGTACAGAATCAATCTTATTGCAAATTAATTTTACTATAAATATTGTTATATACATTTATTCTCTATCTTGAATATTAACCGAGATATTTGCATTTGTATTCTGCGTGTGGTCACCAGTAGGCTATGTTCGGACTTTCCGCCGAGAGCTCTGGTTGCCGTTTTCATAACTATTCGTCCCTCGTGAATAGGTTTAGAGGTTAGGTTAACTGTGTTTTGGGGCTAGAAACTACTGGGTTATTACGCCCTAAATAATGTTTTAGGTTTAGAGGTTTCTTACTACTACAGTTGTTATTAGGCAGATTTCTCTATTGTAAAACTTCCTGTGGGGAATCTGCTTAGTTTACGCAGCCCCTGCGTGATGGACTTTTTTGTTCGTGTGTTGGTCTGGCATAGTTTATTAATGTGTAGGTACATGTATAACACGATATGTGTACAATTGTTCGTATACATCAGGGATGAATCTCACATAATTAAATATTTAAATGGAATCTGGATCTACGAACGTCGTCGTTTCGTCTGTTGATATTCCTGCGTGTGTCCGTCAGTTGACGTTTTCCGTTTAAGTAGTCTCAATGGTCTGAATATCGTGTCTGAGCTGGTGTTGAGCTTCATTGATATTGTCTCCGTTGAATGTTCGTTGTTTGTAAATCTCCATGTTCTCGAGTATGTCCAATCTTCGTCCTTTCGTTTGTCTGTGTAGAAGTTTCATACTGTCGGCTATACTTGTAGGGTCGTGGCAGTGATCGTTCAAGTGGTTGGCGAAGTTGGAGTCTCGTTTATTCAGTCTGAATGACCGTATGTGTTCGGTGTATCGCGTTTTCAGTCTCCTCCCAGTTTGTCCAACGTACGAGTTGTTGCAGCTGCACGTGATTTTATATACTCCATTTATATTGTAGACGTCCTTGTTCTCGATGTGACTTGTCAGCTTTTGTCGTAGTGTTGTTGGTTCTGAACGTAGTGTTGAATCCTTCTTTTCGTAGTACATTGGTGATTTTATAAGTGTCAGGTCTTGTGTAGGTAATGGCGTGGCGTTTCCTGATTGGTTCTGCTGGGGTGTTGGCGTCTCGTTTAGCTTTCCTGGTTAGATTCTTGAGTAATTTGTCAATCGTGTGTAACCAGTGTAATTACTGATCGTAACATATTAACTTAATTGCATGATATTTACTATATCTAGTACAGAAATTTATAATGAAACAGAGTAATTTATATTTTAATAACTCAAATTTTAGTAGTCCAAGACCCAAATAAAGGGGGGGGGATCAGAACAGACCGTATTTGCATATATCTCACAAAGTAAAACCTACCCGAGTCTCTAAACCAATTTCACGAGAGCAGTACAGACACGGAAAATGCCGAACTAATTTTGGGTGGAATCTCAAGAACAATACCGGCAATAGCAAACCTCATCTCGTCCGTTATCCTCAAACATTTAATGAAAATGCAAATATCTCGGTTAATATTCAAGATAGAGAATAAATCTATATAATAATATTTATAGAAAATGTAATTTACAAGAATATTAGTTCTATAAAAGTTTTCGATCGTACGTGACGTAACGAAGATATTTCGATTTTACGAAAATCCTCCCCTCTAACCCCCCCCCCCCCTCGCGCGGATCTGATTTCCACCACTACCAAACTAGATCTTTCTTTTTCCATTAAACGATAAAATATCTATTTTGGTAACGATTACAACAAAAATTGCGACCAATACAGCGTTAAAAGGCATATATATATATATATATATATATATATATATATATATATATATATATATTGGGTACATTGGGCAGTATATATATAAATTTTTTAACGGACCTTATTTTCGTAATCACACAGGAAGGTAATAATGAACATTTGGGCAATATGTTATGAAAATCGCGTCATAAGTACTACCTGTATAGCAGAATTCTCTTAAGGAAAATCCGCAAAAAAAAAAAACAAACTTTTCTTTTATATCAAGTGATTAGGATATTAAATTTCATAATAATATGTTAAAAACAAAAGCTACTTTTAATAGCACACAAAACAACATTTGTTATGTACACGTTTGCCTAAAAAGAAATAAAAAATAAAATACCGCGAAAAATGGGTATACAAAATGAAAAGGAAAAATGAGAGAAGAAAAAGAAGACGTCTTGGTTCTATGATTATCTGGTAGAATGCGCACTTCACGTCTTTACAAAACAAATAGTTGTAGACCAATAATTGAAATAAATCAAAACCCTCAACATTAATAATGCAAATACATAAATATAAATAATGAAAAGAAAATAATTGTGACATTCAAATCAGATTAAAATAAATTTGGATAATAAATAACAGTGTCTGAAAATGAAAATCGCGTCATAAATACTACCTGTATAGCAGAATTCTCTTAAGGAAAATCGGCAAAAAAATCTATAATATGTGAAATCTAATGAGATTAAGGCCTCCATTAAGTTCAGACTATTAATGCCTGCATTATATTAAATCATACTATGAACTATCACCCAATCAAAAAAATTTGAAGTAAATTACTTCTCTTTCCATTATAGTTATTTATTATACAAGTGACGAAAGTAGATCATTTTACAACTCGGGTGAAACGTTTACCCACACGAGCGAAGCGAGTGTGGTAATTTCACGAGAGTTGTAAATTCTACTTTCCTCACGAGTCTAATATTAATTTTTTTCTGTAGTCGTGTAATACATGATCAGATCTAACCAGAATATGAACAAAATTAGGATGTTGTGAAGATTATGGTATGTTGTTGGTAGGTTATAAGCATGGTTGTGAAAGGTTATAAGCATAGTTATAAAACAACTTGTGATGATTGTGAAGTAGTGCAGTTATAAACAAGTGCAGGTTATAAACAAGGAAGGTAATTATTATTATATTTAAATTTTAAAATATATTGATTATTTCCATCAATAATTCATTCACATTTCAATTTATTTTGTTGATATAAATTCTTACAATGTTAAGAAACATTTAAAAGCATTTAATTTCCAACTTCAAATTATTTTTTAATTTATACTTATTACTAATTAAGAAGGCAATTCACTTTCTTCACTCTATTGCAAAATGTTTCACTTTCTTCACTCATTTCAGTTTAGTAATGTTACCATTATTCAACGATTACAGAAAAAATAATTTTTTTTTAAAAGTGGTGACAAATGATTGACGTTAAAGCTATTGAACTAAAAGAGAAAGATTTTGGGTCAGAAATAAAGAAAGATGAAAGCATTCCTGTCAAAAGCTATAAAGATGAAACGTTGGGAGACTCCTGCTTTATTCAGATTGGCCACTCAGGACTTGATCCAATCTATATTGATCTTGAAGCCTTCACTCTAACTCAATTTATTTCGCCTTTCAACAATAAATATTTCTTTATATTCAAAAGTGGTCCCAAGCACAATTTCTGTTGATATTACATACCCAATGGCTTCTATTTCTTTTTGTTCAAAAGTGGTCCCAAGCACAATTTCGGTTGGCATTACATGCTGTAATATACATATTCTCTCTAATATAAGTATTAAATGAGATTTTTGGAATTATTAGTTTTCAGCCCTAAGTAAACCCCCACTCCCACTCGACTCATATTAACAATAAGCCGTTATAACATGAACCTCTTTATTCTTAGCCTAAATGCCAAATATAGTTTTCATGAGACCTTTATTACTGGGGATAAATACGAATTCCATATTAATTATTTACAGAAACAGAGGGGAAAAAAGTCCGTCACGCAGGGGCTGCGTAAACTAAGCAGATTTCCCACGTGAAGTTTTACAATAGAGAAATCTGCCTACTAATAACAGTAGTAGTAACGAATCTCTAAACCAATTCACGAGGGACGAACAGTTACGGAAATGGCCGAACTAACTTTCGGCAGAAAGTCCCGAATATAGCCGACTTCTTCCAACTACACACAAAATACAAATGCAAATATCTCGGTTAATATTCAAGATAGTGAATAAATGTATAGAACAATATTTATAGTAAATTTAATTTGTAATAAGATTGATGTACTATTTTTCGATCTGACGCATAACAACGGAGATATTTCGAATTTTCAGAAATCCCCCTCTAAACCACCCTTCCGTCCCACTGGTCCGATTTCAGCCATTAACGAACTTGATACTTCGTTTTACATGAAACGTTTAAATATTGAGTTTGGTAACGATCAAAGAAAAATTGCGACCGCTAGAGCGACAACAGACAAATATATATATATATATATATATATATATATATATATATATATATATATATATATACACTATCTCAGATACCCGGCTTCGGTCGGGAAGTCATTTGAGGCTGAATGGTGATTGTATATTTTTGGCAAGGCTTTACTTTGCACAATATTTTGACATTTACCCGAACCAGTGTTTAGGGTTAATACCCGCTGTTGGCATTTGTTAATAATAAAATTATTTTTTTATGTAAGACTTCACTGTCCTCCATATTGTCATATTTCCCGTCTCCTGTGCATTATGCATAGATCTGAATTATTAAGGAGAAAATATTGACATACATTTGAATTAATTTTTTCAGGTGAGGTACCTGGTAGTTCATATTGAAAAGAAGTGTTGAGCAAATTTCTCTAAATAACAAAATAAACAACTTTTGTTATGTGCATATTTGCCGAAACCCCAATAGGAAACCATTATTATTAATTTCAGGCCTCCCTTATAACCCCCACTCCTGCCCGTCCCTAGAAATGTTAGTATGGCTTATTATATGGAAGGCGTTAGTGCTAATACACATACTGAGTGTTTTATTTAGTTCGGTTGAGTCTTTTGTGCCAAATAAAATTGTTGTCTCCCGCTATAATTTTTAGCGTATGACGCCTTTATACTTCGGTATACGGCAAAAGTGCATATAAAAAAAAGTTTCTCTAAATAACAAAATAAACAACTTTTGTTATGTGCATATTTGCCGAAAATGCAATAGGAAACGAAATATCACTATTATTAATTTCAGGCCTCCCTTATAACCCCCACTCCTGCCCGTCCCTAGAAATGTTAGTATAGCTTATTATAATGAAGGCGTTAGCACTAATTCACATACCGAGTTTAGTTTAATTCGGTTGAGTCTTTAGTGCCAAATAAAATTGTGGACTCCGGCTTTAGTTCATAGCGTATAACTTATTTTTGCTTCCGTATACGGCAAAAGTGCATATAACAAAAGTTACTCTAAATAACACAATAAACAACTTTTGTTTTGTGCATATTTGCTGAAAAAGCAATAGGAAACGAAACATCACTATTTTTAATTTCATGCCTCCCTTATAACCCCCACTCCTTTTCGTCTTAGTGAATATTAATATAGCCTAAAGTCTAAGTTGGGCTAGTAGTAATATGCATACCATGTTTCATAAAATTCGGTTCAGCCGTTTATGCGTGAAAAGGTAACAAACAAACAAATAAACAAACATACACGAAAGAAACAAAATGCAGTTATGGTGATACCAGTGATATTTTTATATTTCCCGTCTCTTATACATGTAAATATGGTGAATTTTTATTTCAGGCCTCCCATATAACCCCCCTCCCGTTCGAACCTAAAAATTTTAATATTACTTATAATCATGGAAGAATTAATTCTAATTGACATACCGAGCTTTGTTAAGTTAGGTTCAGCTGTTAGTGCCCAATAAAATTGTTGGCTCCCGCTAAAGTTTTAACGTATAACTCATTTATACTTAGGTATACGATGAATGTGTTTATGACAAAAGTTACTCTAAATAACAAAATAAACAACTTTTGTTATGTGCATATTTGCCAAAAAACCAATAGAAAACGAAATATCGCGACTTTTAATTTCAGGCCTCCCTCATAACCCCCACTCCTGTTCGTCTCAGAGAAAATTTATATAGCCTAAAGTCTAAGTTGGGTTAGTAGTAATTTACATACCAAGTTTCATAAAATTCGGTTCAGCCGTTTATGCGTGAAAAGGTAACAAACAAACAAACAAATAAACAAACATACACGAAAGAAACAAAATGCAGTTATGGTGTCTATGACATGTGAAACGAAAAGTTATCGTGAAATTTCGCGAAAAAAATCAATGTACAGACAGAGGTTACAATTATATATATATATATATATATATATATATATATATATATATATATATATATATATATATATATATATATATATACTAGCTCAGATACCCGGCTTCGACTGGGAATTCATTTGAGCCTGAATGGTGATGGTATTTTTTTGGCAAGGCTCTACTTTGCATAATATTTTGTCATTTCCCCGTCCCAGTGTTTAGGGTTTTTACCCGTCGTTTTTTTTTTTGTAAGACTTCATTTCCATTGTTCCAAATTGTCATATTTCCCGTCTCCTGTGCATTATGCATAGATTTCAGCTATTAAGGACAAAATATTAACATAGATTTGAATTAATTTTTCCCGGTGAGGTACCTGGTAGTTCATATTGGACAGAATTGTTGAGCATATCAATATTTCTCCGCAAATTACATTAGTTTTACTGTATATCTCGTTTAAAATTCGGTATACAGAAAAAGTGTATATAACAAACGTTTCTTTAAATAAAAAAATAAACAACTTTTGTTATGTGCATATTTGCAGAAACACCAATAGAAAACGAAATACCGCAATTTTTAATTTCAGGCCTACCTTACAAACCCCACTCCTGCCCGTCCCTACCCTAGTAATGTTGGTATGGCTTATTATAATGAAGGCGTTATTGCTAATACACATACCGAGTTTTATTTAGATCGGTTGGGTCTTTTGTCCCAAATAAAATTGTTCACTTCCGCTATATGTTTTAGCGTATATCTCGTTTATAATTCGGTATACGAAAAAAGTTTATATGACAAAAGTTACTCTAAATAACAAAATAAACAACTTTTGTTATGTTCATATATGCCGAAAAACGAATAGAAATCGAAATACCACTATTTTTAAATTCAGGCCTCCCTTATAACCCCCACTCCTGCCCGTTCCTAGAAATGTTGGTGTAGCTTGTTATAATGAAAGCGTTAGTGCTAATACACATACCGAGTTTTATTTATTTTGGTTGGGTGTTTTGTCCCAAATAAAATTGTTCACTTCCGCTATTTGTTTTAGCGTATATCTCGTTTATAAATCGGTACATGAAAAAAGTGTATATAACAAAAGTTACTCTCAATAACAAAATAAACAACTTTTGATATGTCCATATCCAATAGGAAACGAAATATCGCTATTTTTAATTTCAGGCCTCCCTTATAACCCCCACTCCTGTTCATCTCAGAGAATTTTAATATAGCCTAAAGTCTAAGTTGGGTTAGTACTAATATACATACCAAGTTTCATAAAATTCGGTTCAGCCGTTTATGCGTGAAAAGGTAACAAACAAACAAACAAACAAATAAACAAACAAACAAACAAACAGACACCAAAGAAACAAATTGCAGTTATGGTGTCTAGGACATGTGAAACGAAAAGTTATCGTGAAATTTCGCGAAAAAAATCAATGTACAGACAGAGGTTACAATTATATATATATATATATATATATATATACATAGTCTGGATTTTGGCTGGCTGTTGGAGGTTCATCATCAACGAAAGGATCAAAAAGGTCAAACACCTCCACTCTTAATACTTCTTTTATTACAAGTACTTTCGGGGCGAACCGTCCCATCTTCAAAGCTCTGTGACACGACATTTATACTTTGAAAAACATGTAATATATATATAAACAAATTAATAAATAAATCTCCACGAGACTGGGAGCATACTTGGGCAAGGGCAGCTACTGCAGAGGACACAGCACGCCACCCTCCTCCTAATATTAATATTCTTATCCTCCAGCATGTCCATCCCGATCCATTTTCTGCCATTTGCCTAGGTGGTCGAGCACCTCGAACTCAACGGCATTTGCTTCATGGCCTTCATTGATCAAGTGTTTACGTACCTCCGATGTCTTGGTGGAAAGGTGCTCTTTTAATCTGCTCCTTAGCTTCCTTCCACTTTGCCCCACATATGAGCTTCCGCAAGTCAGGCAAGCAACCCGATACACACCAGATCTATCTAGTGGATCGATTGCATCCTTAATCCTTGGGGGCATGTTTTAGGGAGCTTAGACTTCGATAGGCAGTACGAAGGCCAAACTTTTCCAGCATGCGTCCTATCTTCTCGGAATATTTCCCTAGGTATGGGATGCTGAGTTGGCCCACAGAGTCTCTCTCGCCTTCTTTCAATTCATCTTGGACCATCTTTGTGAACCAGCGCACACTGGAGCGATCCTTCAGTAATGTTGGACATTGGGGGGGAAAAATAAAAGTTTTAATTTGGGCTTTTGATTCTATTGTTAGTACCACATAAACCCTTTTCAATTGAGCAGATTTATTTTTAGCCATATTATTGCAATGGTTTTTACATAATGCCTGGTTATAATTGCTATGTTAAAAAAAAGCCTTGGCTTATTAAATTCGTCGTGAACTCTTATTTCATTTTATAAATTATTGTTGCTTCCAGTACACATTAAGGGTAGTATAACAAATCAAAAACTGGCACAAAAGGTTTTTAAAATTCATCTAATTTTTTTTTTTTTTTTACATAGAGCTAAAAATAATTTTATTTAATTGAATTCGCAAATCACTTGTATTTGCTTGAAAAAATACCACTTGGCATGCTTTTAGGAGTATATTGTCTTATTTACAACGTCGTCAGATCTTGCCTAAACTTGCCTATTCATTAAATATTTTACTTTTAGTATTAACACGGTGCGGAAGACGTATTATACCTCCCGCGGACCTTTTCCAACTACGTACGGTGTAAAACGCCTCCTCCTCTACGCAATTGACGCCACCATTCACGTTCGAAGAAATAGTTAAATACGTGTTTTTCTTGTCTAAATATTTTTACTGTACTTTTAAAAAGGTCCAAGGTGTCATAAAGTGAACTCCGTTTAAAGTTAGCATTATTGGTTAAAAGAATAAATGTAATTAAAGGAAGCAAATTCATTTATCGTATTCTAGATATATTTTTGTTTACAACTTTAGTATTGCGTTGGTGAACTTCAATTTATTAAAAAAATAAAAATTTAATAAACATATGTTGATATTATGTGTCTACAAATCACAATTCTCTACTTAGTAGGCGATACATAATCTGTATGTTCATATTTAAAATTCATCCTACCGTTATATCGTATCTGGCAAAATTGCTAATCAGTTAGTTCAATAGATTATTCGATGTGCTTTAAAATGACACCAGAATCAATATTCTAGGAGCAGTAGAAACGGAGATATTAATGAATGTCCGGCTTACCCTATCACTCGCTCCAGTGTGCGGCGCTCCATGACTTTATCCACCATTCTCTCATCGTACCCATTGACTGCGATTAGTTTTACGTACTTAAATTCGTTTTGAAAATCCTCTTCTGGCAATGGGATACTCAGGAGTCGGTTTATCAAGTACGTGATGCCTGAAGTTTTATATTGAGGATGGTGGTAGGAATCAGCAGGGATCATGATGGCAGTGGCGGTAGGCTTCCTATAAATGTTGAAGGAGTGAGACGGCCCTTTCCTTGAAATAACCAAATCGAAGAAACTCAACTTCCCCTCATTCTCCATCTCCAAAGTAAACTTTAACTGCCTATGGCAACTGATGACGTAGTCCATAAGACCCCTCATATCATCCTCAGCTCCCGAATAACTTATAATGATGTCATCAACATAACACCCCCAGAAATTGATATGATTTCGGTATGGGTTGCGATTAGACACCAAATATTTGCATTCCAAATAATCCATAAACAACTCCGCAGCTATTGGGCTAATCGCAGATCTCATCACAAGGCCGTTTTCCAGGGCATAAAAACGTCCCTGAAATTTGAAAAAAAATTGGCCTAAACATAACTGAAGAAGATCTAGGAACTCTTTGGCTATTACTGGGTTGAGTTTCTTTATTTTGAAAAAAAAAATCGAAAACCCTCACCACGTCCTTGGGGGGAATGTTAGAAAACATGTTCTGTGCGTCCAACGATGCCAAAAACAGGTTGGAGGGAAATTTGATGGTCGGATTATTAATTTTCTTCATCAAGTCTAAAGTGTTTTACAAGGAAAAACTAGATTTGAAATCTACCAGGGTTTTAAATTTGTGCACTAGTTTTTTGGCTAATTTTTCAGTGGGGGATGAGGCTCTAGGTCAGTTCCTCTCCATCTCCTAGTTATTTATTTCTTTTAATATTTATTTGGTAACGTTTTAGTTATACGTGTTGCATTGCATTTTATATATTTGTTTGTTTTTAATATTTTACTACCTTTGTTGACTTTTACATTTATTTATTTATTAATTTATTTATATATATTACATGTTTTTCAAAGTATAAATGTTGTGTCACAGAGCACTGATGATGGGACGGTTCGCCCCGAAAGTACTTTGTCTGTAATAAAAGAAGTATTAGGAGTGGAGGTGTTTGACCTTTTTGATCCTTCTGTTGATAAATATATATATATATATATATATATATATATATATATATATATATATAGAGTTTTGTACTGACCTCAGTTTCGTTATCTCCTTGGTAGGAACGATGGACATTAGAAGAAATGTTTCGAAAATCGCGTCATGAGTATGACCTCAATAGCTGATTTCCCCTAAGGGAAATCTGCTAAAAAACTCTCAAGAAGCAAGGTTATATTTAAGCTGAAGATTGATTATTAAAATGAAATTATGATATTTGCAGCAGTTATGAGCAAATTAATGAGATGTTGGCTTAATCCATCATGACCGATATAACTTTTTGGCATAATTTACACACAACTAACTCATACTTTTTCCTAATTATCTTCGTCTAAATTGATGGCTTCTATATCCGACTAATTTCATATTCCTTTTACACTCGAGCAGTGTTTTTACATCAGAAATTATTTAAATTGTCTCAGTTAACCAATATGCATATAGATTTTAGCAGATTTCCCTTAAGGGAAATCAGCTATTGAGGTTGTACTCATGACGGAATTTTCGAATTTTTTCTTCAAATGTCCATCGATCCTACCCAGGAGATGACGAAAATGATGTCCGTTCAACACTGTATATATATATATATATATATATATATATATATATATATATATAAATTTCAAAATAACTTTTCGTTTCACATGTCATAGACACCATATCTGCATTTTGTTTCTTTCGTGTATGTTTGTTTGTTTGTTTGTTACCTTTTCACGCACAAACGGCTGAACCGAATTTTATGAAACTTGGTATGTATATTACTACTAACCCAACTTAGACTTTAGGCTATATTAATTTTCTCTGAGACGAACAGGAGTGGGGGTTATAAGGGAAGCCAGAAATTAAAAATAGCGATATTTCGTTTCCTATTGGTTTTTCGGCAAATATGAACATAATAAAAGTTTGTTTATTTTGTTATTTAGAGTAACTTTTGTTATATACACTTTTGTCGTATACCGAAGTTTAAATGCGTTATACGCTAAAAATTATAGCGGGAGTCAACAATATTATTTGCCAAAAAAGACTCAACCGAAATAAATAAAACTCGGTATGTGTATTAGCAGTGAGGCTTTCATTATAATAAGCCATACCAACATTTCTATGGACGGGCAGGAGTGGGGGTTATAAGGGAAGCCTGAAATTAAAAATAGCGATATTTCGTTTCCTATTGGTTTTTCCGCAAATATAAACATAACAAAAGTTGTCTATTTTGTTATTTGGAGTAACTTTTGTTATATACACTTTTGTCGTATACCTAAGTATAAATGAGTTATACGTTAAAACTTTAGCGGGCACTATCGGCTGAACCGAACTTAACAAAACTCGGTATGTCAATTAGCATTAATTCTTCCATGAATATAAGTTATATTAAAATTTTTAGGTTCGAACGGGAGGGGGGTTATAAGGGAGGCCTGAAATAAAAATTCACCATATTTACATGTATAAGAGGCGGGAAATATAAAAATATCGAAGACTGTGAAGCCTTATCGAATAAATAATTGTATTATTAGCAAATCCACGGGAAACACGGGTATCAATCCTAAACACTGGGACGGGTAAATGTCAAAATATTGTGCAATGTAAAGCCTGCTAAAAAATACCATCATCATTCAGCCTTAAAGGAATTCCCGGGCGAAGACAGGTATCTGAGCTAGTATATATATATATATATATATATATATATATATATATATATATATATATATATATATATATATATATACATATATATATTTGTCTGTTAACGCTCTAGCGGTCGCAATTTTCGTTTGATTGGTACCAAACTCGATATTTAGTCGTTTTGTGTATAAAGAAAGATCAAGTTCGTTAATGGCTGAAATCGGACCAGTGGGAGGGGGGGGGGTTAGAGGGGAGGATTTTTGAAAATTCGTAATATCTCCGTTAATATACGTCAGATCGAAACATTATACAGGACCAATCTTATTACAAATTAAATTTACTATAAATAATGTTATATACATTTATTCTGTATCTTGAATATTAACCGAGATATTTGCATTTTTCTTTTTTCAGCTTCTGAGATGTGATCGGCTAACTTCGGGTCTAGTCGTGAGTTTCCGCCAAAAGCTAGTTCGGGCCGTTCCCGTAACTGTTTGACTCTCTATTCTGAAATTTCTCTATTGTAAAACTTCACGTGGGAAATCTGCTTAGTTTACGCAGCCCCTGCGTGACGGACTTTTTTAGTTTTCAGCCTTCAGTAAACCCCCACTCCTACTCATGTCATATTAGCAATGAGCTGTTATTTCATGAACCACATTATTTCAAGCTTAAATACCAAATATTGTTTCCATTGAGTGAGATACATGCAAATACGTAAGGTAATGTCATCCTTTAAAATTTTGCGGTCTTGAATCGAAAATAAATGCACATATATATTTTTTTTTATGTATGTATATTCTTCATTTCTTGATCACAAAAGCTAATGTGTTTATAATCACAAACAAAAATAATTAATGGAAACAATGCATCTTACTTTCTCTCACCTCCTGTGAATTCAGACTTTCATTTATTATTTCCACCTTAATGAACTATAATTGTTGAAAATATTCATTGGCTTAATCATTGTTTGTTAATACATATACTAAAAATTTGGTTTACTTAAACGTGTATGGTGTTTTAGCAGATTTCCCTTATGAAGTCTGTGGTCGGGTATAGTTCGGATTAGATCGGCCATTTTCGTCAGTACTCGGCTCAGGTGGAAGCTTCTTCTAACCTTACAGGTCGTTTCTAACCGTACCTTACCTTACTTACTTTGTGTGATTTATGCAAATACGGTCTGTTCATCCGCCCCCCCCCCTTCTTTAGTTCTTGTACTACTAAAATTTGAGATATTAAAATATAAATTATTTTTACAATTCAGAAGCCGTTTCAGTTGGGAATTTATTAAAATTAACTGAAGGTTTTCTTAACACCGTTTGTATTTATTCATGGTGGGCTTCTATTAGCAGTATGGAGATTTCTCTATTGTAAAACTTCACATGGGAAATCTGCTTAGTTTACGCAGCCCCTGCGTGACGGACTTTTTGTTTCTAGGGGGTTTATGTAAAATTAATAAATACAGTTTTTTTTTTAATTATTTGCGTCATTAATAACGCAGATATTTTATTATTCATCATATTAAATGTGAGCGTCATCAGAGTCATTCTAGAATCCGGGCAACCCCTAGCTGTTTACTTGCAGCCCGTAACTGTTTTGAGCTGTTTAACCATGGACAGAGATTAAATGCCCTTAGTACATTGTTATGACTGCGATGAAATGAGGCGTAGCAGGCCGGAAAATGCCATTATGCTCGGGTCATTTTGCACTATGACATCTACATCATTTGCATATTGAGGTCATTATCCACTCCGAGCCAGCCTTAACAGTCAGTGCTGACAATCTGAGTGCAGCCTACCGTCTAATCCAAGTACCGCCAGGAACTCAACGGCTGTGACAGTCAGTCACGCAGGGGCTGCGTTATCCAAGCAGATTTCGCTCGTGAAGTTTAGCAATAGATAAATCTGCATACCGCATAAATACAAACTGCAGCGAGAAATCATTCAGTTAATTTTAATAAGCTCCCAACGGAAAGCGTCTGAATTGTAATCAAATAGTTCTGCCAACCACTCAGAGCTGAACTGATGGATAGACATATTCATCACTGGAAAGAAAAAAGGCCGTCACGCAGGGGCTGCGTAAACTAAGCAGATTTCCCACATGAAGTTTTACAGTAGAGAAATCTACCCAATAACAACTGAAGTAGTAAGGGACCTCTAAACTTATTCACGAGGGAAAAACAGTTAAGGAAACAGCCAACAGAGCTCTCGGCGAAAAGTACCGAACATAGCTGACTCCTGCCGACCACACACAGTATACAAATGCAAATATCTCGGTTAATATTCAAGATACAGAATAAATGTATAGAACAATATTTATAGTAAATTTAATTTGCAATAAGATTAATTTTATACAATTTTTCGATCCGACGCATAATAACGGAGATATTTCGAATTTTCAAAAATTTCCCCTCTAAACCCCCCCCTACCACTGGTCCGATTTCAGCCATTAATGAACTTGATTTTCCTTTTTACATAAAACAATTAAATTCCGAGCTTGGTAACGATCAAACAAAAACTGCGATCGCCAGAGCATTAACAGACATATATATATATATATATATATATATATATATATATATATATATATATATATATATATATATATATATATAGGATCGATAGACATTTAAAGAAATTTTTCGAAACTCGCGCCATGAGTACGGTCCTCAATAGCTGATTTCACTAAGGGAAATCTGCTAAAAGTTACTGAAATATATCTGAATATAACATATTACTTTTATTGAAAACTATTTACTATATCTAGTACTGTAATTTATAATGAATCAGAATAATTATTATCTCATTCACTCAAATTTTAGCAGTCGACGAACGAAAGAGGGAGATCAACAGAACCTATTTGCCTATCTTCCCGAATAGAAGCTAGCACTTGTTTCTACCCAAATTTCACGATGTCCGAATAGTTACAAAAACGGCCGAACATTCAGCGGAATCGCAAGAACAGAACCGATATTAGCCGAAAATGAATAATGCAAATATCTTGATTAATATTCAAGATAGAGAATAAATTTATAAAACAATATTTATAGTAAATTTAATTTGCAATAAGATTGTTTCTGACGTATAGTAGCAGAGGTATTTCGAATTTTTGAAGATTCCCCTCTCACTGGTGCGATTTCAGCAATTAACGAAATTGTTATTTCTTATTGCATAAAAGGATTAAATGTAGAGTTTGGTAACTATCAAATAAAATTTAATACCGCTAGAACATTAACAAACAAATATATATATAATTTTGAACGGACCTCATTTTCGTCATCTTCTGAGTATTACCTCAATAGATGATTTCCCTTAAGAAAAATATGCTAAAATGATTTGTTATTAATACATGTAATGTACTATATAGTAAGGGACATGTACTAAATAAACTCCCTCTCTCAAGGATTACTTCATCGAGCAAATAAATAAATAAAATATTGGGGTATGTATTAGGTACCTGTAGATATAGTATGAGCTTGCAGAGAGTAGTTCCCAGGAACCATGTTTCAGTGACGTCCCAGAGGACGGTGGGAGGGAGGCAGGCCAAGATCACCATGAAGTCTGCTGCAGCTAAGTTGACGATGAAATAGTTGGTGACGGTACGCATCAGCGTGTTCCTGCAACAATACAACAATAGTTGGTGACGCTACGCATCAGCGTGTTCCTGCAACAATGCAACAATAGTTGGTGACGCTACGCATCAGCGTGTTCCTGCAACAATACAACAATAGTTGGTAACGCTAAGCATCAGCGTGTTCCTGCAACAATACAACAATAGTTGGTGACGCTACGCATCAGCGTGTTCCTGCAACAATACAACAATAGTTGGTGACGGTACGCATCAGCGTGTTCCTGCAACAATACAACAATAGTTGGTGACGCTACGCATCAGCGTGTTCCTGCAACAATGCAACAATAGTTGATGACGCTTCGCATCAGCGTTTTACTGCAACAATACAACAATAGTTTTTGTCGCTACGCATCAGCGTTTTCCTGCAACAATGCAACAATAGTTGGTGACGCTACGCATCAGCGTGTTCCTGCAACAATACAACAATAGTTGGTGACGGTACACATCAGCGTGTTCCTCCAACAATACAACGATAGTTGGTGACGGTACGCAACAGCGTGTTCCTGCAACAATACAACAATAGTTGGTGACGCTACGCATAGCGTGTTCCTGCAACAATGCAACAATAGTTGGTGACGCTACGCATCAGCGTGTTCCTGCAACAATACAACAATAGTTGATGACGCTACGCATCAGCGTTTTCCTGCAACAATGCAACAATAGTTGGTGACGCTACGCATCAGCGTGTCCTACAACAATAGAACAATAGTTGGTGACGCTACGCATCAGCGTGTCCTACAACAATAGAACAATAGTTGGTGACGCTACGCATCAGCGTGTCCTACAACAATAGAACAATAGTTGGTGACGCTATGCATCAGCGTGTTCCTCCAACAATACAACAATAGTTGGTGACGCTATGCATCAGCGTGTTCCTGCAACAATACAACAATAGTTGGTGACGCTACGCATCAGCGTGTCCTACAACAATAGAACAATAGTTGGTGACGCTACGCATCAGCGTGTCCTACAACAATAGAACAATAGTTGGTGACGCTACGCATCAGCGTGTCCTACAACAATAGAACAATAGTTGGTGACGCTACGCATCAGCGTGTCCTACAACAATAGAACAATAGTTGGTGACGCTACGCATCAGCGTGTCCTACAACAATAGAACAATAGTTGGTGACGCTATGCATCAGCGTGTTCCTCCAACAATACAACAATAGTTGGTGACGCTATGCATCAGCGTGTTCCTGCAACAATACAACAATAGTTGGTGACGCTACGCATCAGCGTGTCCTACAACAATAGAACAATAGTTGGTGACGCTACGCATCAGCGTGTCCTACAACAATAGAACAATAGTTGGTGACGCTACGCATCAGCGTGTCCTACAACAATAGAACAATAGTTGGTGACGCTACGCATCAGCGTGTTCCTGCAACAATGCAACAATAGTTGGTAACGCTAAGCATCAGCGTGTTCCTGCAACAATACAACAATAGTTGGTGACGCTACGCATCAGCGTGTTCCTACAACAATACAACAATAGTTGGTGAGGGTACGCATCAGCGTGTCCTACAACAATAGAACAATAGTTGGTGACGCTACGCATCAGCGTGTCCTACAACAATAGAACAATAGTTGGTGACTGTACGCATCAGCGTGTTCCTGCAACAATACAACAATAGTTGGTGACGGTACGCATCAGCGTGTTCCTGCAACAATACAACGATAGTTGGTGACGGTACGCATAGCGTGTTCCTGCAACAATACAACAATAGTTGGTGACGCTACGCATCAGCGTGTTCCTGCAACAATACAACAATAGTTGGTGACGGTACGCATCAGCGTGTTCCTGCAACAATGCAACAATAGTTGGTGACGGTACGCATCAGCGTGTTCCTGCAACAATACAACAATAGTTGGTGACGCTACGCATCAGCGTGTTCCTGCAACAATGCAACAATAGTTGGTGACGGTACGCATCAGCGTGTTCCTGCAACAATACAACAATAGTTGGTGACGCTACGCATAGCGTGTTCCTGCAACAATACAACAATAGTTGGTGACGCTACGCATCAGCGTGTTCCTGAACAATTCAACAATAGTTGGTGACGCTAAGCATCAGCGTGTTCCTGCAACAATGCAACAATTCATTTCAATGCAGTTGTCTTAAAGTAAAACTGATAAACAAAAAAAAATTTTGCCCAATATCTTGGAGTTCAAGACTTGTTTTAAGACAATTCAGCCATGCTGATTACAAATATGCAAACCGTTTTAGGGATATCGGACATTGGCCATTTATATATGTCTAACATTGTATCAAGGCAAACAACTCGCAGACAAGTTACAGTAGAGCATATATTGCTGAATAGAGTACTAATTAACATAAACTGTAATAGTATCATCTAGTTTAATAGTCGAAGTACAAAAGAGATGCTAAAAACTATAGTGGGCATGAATAATTTTAAAGGGCATACAAGACTAAACCAAACTGAACAAAACACCGTATGTGGGTTAGTATTAATGCCTCTTTGTTTACAAGCTATATTAACAATTTTAGGGAGGAACCGAAGCGGGAGATACAACGGAAGTCTGAAATGAAAAATATCGATGTTTCGCTTCCTTCTGGGTTTTCGGTGACTATGCAAATCCCGAAAATGGTTTATTTTCTTATTAATATTGTTGTTAAGTGGTGCCAGTATATAGATGAATCTATTGCAAAACCCCACGTGGGGAATCTGCTTAGTTTACGCAGCCCCTGCGTGACTTAAAGGGCAGCACCTTAAATAGCGATAAAGACACATCAACTAAAACAGACAGATGTGAGGATATCGTTGAATCCTGTTTTCCTCTATGGGATAGTACGTCCATTGCTTTTCGGGGAGTTTTAAGCAGCTATTGAGGTCGTACTCATGACGCGAGTTTCGAAAAATTTCTTCAAATGTCCATCGATCCTACCCAGGAGATGACGAAAATGAGGCCCGTTCAATATATATATATATATATATATATATATATATATATATATATATATATTTATATATATATATATATATGTATGTATGTTAACGCTCTCGCGGTCGCAATTTTTGTTCGATCGTTACGAAACTGGATATTGCTGAAATCGTACCATAGGTAGGGGAGGGGGTTAGAGGGGGGATTTTCGAAAATTCGAAATATCTCCCTTATTATGCATCGGTTCGAAAAATTGTATTAAACCAATCTTATTGCAAATTAAATTTACTATAAATATTGTCATATACACTTATTCTCTATCTTGAATATTAACCGAGATATTTGCATTTTTATGAAGTCTGTGGTAGGGTGTTGTTCGGGTTAGTTCGGCCGTTTTCGGCTCTGGCGGAAGCTTCTAACATAACCTGTAGTTTCAAACCTTACCTAATCTTCGTTACTTTGTGAGATTTATGCAAATACGTTCTGTTCTTCCGCCCCCCCCCTTGTTTAGTTCCTGGATTACTAAAATTTGAGATATCAATATATAAATTATTCTTACAATTCAGAAGCCGTTTCAGTTGGGAATTTATTTTAATTAACTGAAAGATTTCTCATTACCGTTTTTATATAATCATGTGTTGTGTTACCAGTATGCAGACGGACTTTTATTAAATTTGGGCCGATAACCTGGAAGGAGCTTCCCGCCAAAAGCTAGTTCGGGCCTTTGCCGTAACTGTTCGGCTCTCGTATGCAGATTTCCCTATTGTATAACTTCACGTGGGAAATCTGCTTAGTTTACGCAGCCCCTGCGAGGCGGACTTTCTTTTATAAGAGGCAGAGCACTTTTCATGGAGTTGAATGGCTCCCTTGAGGAAAGGAGATGAATGGGCTATCGAAAAGGAAGGTAATAAGAAGGTAGTTAGGCATATACAGGTTATCCACTAGCCATCAGTCAACACACGCTGCATCGATTAACGTGATATCCGAAAAAAAAATCTCCAAATGTCAAACGATGCGACCTAGAAGGTAAAGAAAAAAAGTCCATCACGCAAGGGCTGCGTAAACTAAGCAGATTTCCCAAGCGAAGGTTTACAAAAGATAAATAAACATAAAGGTAAAACCACCGTGAATGTTAAGTGAATACATACATACAAACGGTAATGAGAAACCATTCAGTCAATTTATAATACACCTTCATAATCTCTACAAACGGAAAGTGGATGAATTTTAAACAAACAGGCCAGCCAACCTCGTAGCGCTGAATAGATAGGTAGACCGGAAATACAAACCACTAATGAAATATATCTTAATATAACATTAGTTTTATTGAACAACGGACATTCAACGGAGACATCATCAACGAACAGCTCAACACTAGCTCGGACACGATCTTCAGACCACTACAACTATTCAAAAGGAATAATAAACGAAAGACGCCAACGGACGGAATGTTGTGGTTACTTTATGTGAATTTAATATTTTCCTCTTTGCATTCAACATTCAGAGCTTTGAACCAAATTCAAGCGGATGTTTACAACCAGAAAACTCTTATACATTTTCACCTGAATAACCATTCTTTGGAGACATGGACCTTTTTGAGGAACGAGAAAAGCCCATATAGAGAAATCATATCTTAATTATATTTGGGGTGTTTTATGCCTATTTTATTCACTATTATGAGGTCAATTATTCATAATATTCTTCAAAATAGAAGTCATACACTGAATTTGTATAGATCATTGTCTCGTACACATTGTAGCATATTTAAGGAAGTATACTGCTCAAAAATAAATAGGGATATTGGTTATTTATTCTTATCCTATTAATTTTAATTAAATCGATCTTAATTAAATTTCTTTTTTATGGGGTGAAAAAGACAATAATTTCTAATAAATATTAATGATATCTATAATAAAAAAAAAAAAAAAAATATGCCCCATACATACCACAAAACAGCCAATATCCCTATTCATTTTTGAGCAGTTTAGGTTGTTCAGGTAGATATTTTCACTTAGCTCCCTAAAATCCCTTGGTAAGATCAAGGGTGAATTTAAATTTTAATGGTCCCAGATTTCAATTGAATTAGCAGATTTCCCTTAAGGGAAATCAGCTATTGAGGTCGTACTCATGACGCGATTTTCGAAAAATTTCTTCAAATGTCCATCGATCCTACCCAGGAGATGACGAAAATGAGGTCCGTTAAAAATTTTATATATATATATATATATATATATATATATATATATATATATATATATATTTGTTTGTTAACGCTCTAGTGGTCGCAATTTTGGTTTGATCGTTAGGAAACTCGGAATTTAATCGTTTTATGTAAAAAGGAAGATCAAGTTCGGTAATGGCTGAAATCGGACTAGTGGGAGGGGGGGTTTAAAGGGGGGGATTTTCGGAAAATTCAAAATATCTCCGTTATAATGCGTCGGATCTAAAAATTGTATGGAATCAATGTTATTGCAAATTAAATTTACTATAAATATCGTTCTATACATTTTTTCTGTATCTTGAATATTAACCGAGATATTTGATTTTTATGAAATTTAGGCCGATACTGGATTTTTGAATTTCCCGCGAAAAGCTAGTTCGGCCCTTTGCCGTAACCGTTCGGCTCTCCTATGTAGATTTCTCTATTGTATAACTACACGTGGGAAATCTGCTTAGTTTACGCAGCCCCTGCGTGACGGACTTTTATTTTAGATGTAGGTATAGTAAGTAATATGTGACCATAACAAGATAACTTTTGAATTGAACAATTTACTAAAGCTAGAGCTGTAATTTGAAATGAATCAGAACCAGATTTATCTCAATCACTCAGATTAAGTAATCAAAAAAGAAAAGAAGGGGAGGGGGGTCAACAGAACGTATTTGGTTATATCTCACAAAATAAATGTTCAATGAAATCGATATTTGGTATATAACCTTGTAATTAAGTGGTTCTTTATACAACAGCTTATTGTTAATATGACATGAGTAGAAGTTGCGGTTTGTTGAAGGCTCAAAACTGAAAAATGCAAATATCTCGGTTAATATTCAAGATAGAGAATAAATATACATAACAATATTTATAGTACATTTAATTTACGATAAGAGTGGATTTATAAAATATTTTGATCCGATGTACAGTCAGGGTGATATTTCGAATTTTTGGATATCCCCCTCTAAACCCCCCCCCACCCCACAAGTCCGATTTTAGCCATTAACGAACTTAATCTTTCTTTTTACATAAAACGTTTAAATATCGAGTTTGGTGAGGATGAAAAAAAAATTGCGACCACTAGAGCGGCGCTAAAATACACACACACACACACACACACACACACACACTCACACACACATCAATCACAAACAAAAATTGCGTCCGCTAGAGCGTTAACAGACAAATATATATATATATATTTTGAACAGACCACATTTTCGTCATCTCGACGAGGATCGATGGGCATTTAAAGACATTTTTCGAAAATCGCGTCATGAGTACGACCTCAATAGCAGATTTCCCTTGAGGGATTCCTTACTACTTCTGTTGTTATTAGGCAGATTTCTTTATTGTAAAACTTCACGTGGGAAGTCTGCTTATCAAAATATCTCCATTATTATGCGAAACAATGTATAGGACCAATCTTATTGCAAATTACATTTACTATTAATAATGATATATATATATATAATATATATATATATATATATTTATTCTCTATTTTCAATATTAACCGAGATTTTTGAATTTTTATTACGTGTGTGCCTGAGTTGAGATTGGCTGAAGTATGCTCTATTTGGGACTTTACGCCGTAAGCTAGTTCGGCCGTTTCCGTTAACTGTTTGGCTCTCGTGAAATTGGTTTAGAGACTCGTTACTACTACTACTACTAGTATGCAGATTTCTCTATTGTAAAACGTCTTAGGAGGAAATCTGCTTCGTTTACGCAGCCCCTGCGTGACGGTCTGCTTGGTTAATAGGACATGAGTAGGAGTGGGGGATTGCTATGGTGCAGATGAAGTAAAAATATTAAAAAGAAAGAGATGGCCTTGCTGTGAATGGAGCAGCGATGAATATAGATTTAGCCATTATCAGATTTGTGATAACACGACACCCACTCCTTTTTGGCGCTCAGCTAACCTGGTTAGATTTCCCACCTAAATGCCGTGACGTCAGCCAGTTATTCGTACTATCTTGTACCTTCGGCAAAATCCCTCTTCTGGACATCTATATAGCTTTTATTTAAAAGTACAAAATATATGATTGAGATGAAAGATTTAGTGTGGGGGGGTGAGAGGGAGAGGGGGTGAGAGAGAGAGAGAGAGAGAGAGAGAGAGAGAGAGAGAGAGAGAGAGAGGGAGAGAATAGAGAGAGAGAGAGAGAGAGAGAGAGAGAGGGAGAGGGGAGAGGGAGAGAGAGGGAGAGGGAGAGAGTGAGAGGGTAGAGTGAGATGGTAGAGGGAGAGGAGAGAGAGAGAGAGAGAGAGAGAGAGAGAGGAGAAGAGAGAGAGAGAGAGAGAGAGAGAGAGAGCGAGAGAGAGGGAGAGAGGAGAGGGAGAGGGGAGAGAGGAGAGGAGAGGGGGAGAGAGAGGGAGAGGGAGGGGGGAGAAGAGGGGAGAGAGGGGGGGAGAGAGGAGAGAGAGGGGGGAGAGAGGGAGAGGGAGGGGGGAGGGGAGAGAGGGAGAGAGGGAGAGGGGGAGAGAGGGGAGAGTGGGGGAGAGAGGGAGAGGGAGAGGGGGAGAGAGGGAGAGGGGGAGAGGGGGGAGAGAGAGGGAGAGGGAGAGGGGGGGAGAGGGAGAGGGAGAGGGGGTGAGAGAGAGAGAGAGAGAGAGAGAGAGAGAGAGATTGAGGGAGAGACAGAAGAAAAAGAGAGGGAGAGACAAAACACCTAAGTCGATATATTTTCTTATCCTTACTTCATGGTTTATATTCGAATGCATTATGAATTTTCATGTGCTTGTTCCATGAGCGGCAAATCTTCAAAGGCCACGAATAAAGCTTTCTTCTTAGAGAGTTGACGGTTCATTATTTGTATATGCAGAGGAATGAGCAAAAACTCTCTCCGATTCTGGATATAGCAATATGGAGCCACAGCAAAACCTAAACACTTCAGTATATTTTAATATGTTCCTTTAATCCCAACATAAAGAGTCAAGATGAGAACAAACAGCGAATATGTGAATATTTAATTTTTTCTTTGAACTTACCGCCATCGCTTCAAACGACACTCGGTGTCGGTTTCTTCTTCTTCCCAGCAGCGTTAATAGATTTTTAATATTACACCAGGAACGTTTAACTTTAGGTCAATTGTGATGGTGAAAGTTCGAGTCTGTATGGCGCTATTTTCCTTGTAAATTTTAACTTTGTCACGGAGATATTTTTTTTTAGAATCCTTTCCTTCCATAAAAAATAATAAGAATAAATACCACACGCAAGTGCTGAGTGATCTAAGCAGATTTCCTACTTGCCGGAGTAGTACGCCATTGTAGTAATCTCTAATTACGTATACTTCTTCACAACTAATAGCAAAAAAAAAAAATCCGTCACGCAGGGGCTGCGTAAACTAAGCAGGTTTACCACGTGAGATTTTACAATAGAGAAATTTCACGACAGAACTAAATTTATACGGAAACTCACGACTAGACCCTAAGTCAGCCGATCTCATTTCGTCCATTACAATTAATACAAACGCAAATATCTCGGTTAATATTCAAGATTGACAATACATTTACAGCGCAATATTTGTAGTAAATTTCATTTGCAATAAGATTGGTTCTATACAATTTTTTAATCCGGCTTAAGGTAACGGAGATATTACGAATTTACGAAAATCCACCTCAAAACCTCCTCTCCCACTGGTCCGATTTCACCCATTAACCCACGTGTCTTTTTGCATAAAAGGTTTAAATATCGAGTTTGGTAACGACCAAACGAAAATTGCGACCGCTAGAGCGTTAACAGTATATATATATATATATATATATATATACATATAACTTTGAATGGACCTCATTTTCGTCATCTCCTGGGTAGGATCGATGGACATTTGAAGAATTTTTTTGAAAATCGCGTAATGAGTACGACCTCAATAGCTGATTTCCCTTAAGGGAATTCTGCTAAAAAGAAAAGGAAATAAAAAAAATAAAATAACAATAATGGGAAGGAAGGGGTGGAAATAAAAATTATAGTTAAAAAAAAAAACAAGCCATTGACTTCGTGTGATTGGGGAACTCAAATAAGATCTGAAGAGTGTTGGGCATTGATGACCGCGATGTCAAACATGTCCAAAGTCAAAGAAACAAACTAATGACAAGTCTTAGCCGCAACTTCAAATTTAAGTTAAACACAAATATGTTACTGAGAAAATTGTAGATAAGTAAAAGCCCGTCACGCGAGGGCTGCGTGAACTCAGCAGATTCCCCATTGGCTGGTCTGACACATATTGATATCTCGTCCTGAATAACCACCGATTTACTGAATGATGAAAATAGCATTATGAGTAATAAATAAATGGCTGATTTAGCTTAAAGGAAATTGGTAAAAATCGGAATAATGAAAAAAATGTATAGAATAATAAATGCCAGCTACCTAAATTATCAGGGTTTGACTAATAATAAGAGAAAATTTATGAATGTTCGTGACCCATCAATTTCAGCCACTGACAATATGATCGTTAATGGGGAATGAAATGGTTAAATATAGAGCATAGAATCAATTAAATAAAAAGGATCGAGTCCAGAACGTAAATAATGAAATCCTCAATTAGTAAATAACCCAATTTTGAACGGACCTTGTTTTCGTCATCTACTAAGTAGGATCGATGGTCATTTGAAGAAATTCCACGAACATAGCGTCATGAGTACGACCACAACAACCGGTTTCCCTAAACCCCTTGACTACCAACTATTAAATTTTTGAAATATTTCATGACTGTGATTTTTTCCTGTTTAGTTGCCTTCTTTTAAGTTCGAAAACAAAGGGAAACAATTTTTCGATTGAGGGGGGGGGGGGTCATAACTCGTGGTACATATATGTCCCAGTGGTATTTCATGGCTGGGTCATATTGTCCCATTGGTATTTTCTGGATGGTAACTTTTGTCCCACTGGTATTTTTGTCTCTCAATATAAAAACAAAAAAGTCCGTCACGCAGGGGCTGCGTAAACTAAGCAGATTTCCCCTGTGAAGTTTTACAATAGAGAAATCTGCATACTGGTAACACAATACCACCGTGATTAGATATAGAGAAATCTTTCAGTTAATTAAAATAAATACCCAACTGAAACGGCTTCTGAATTGTAAGAATAATTTATATTTTAATAACTCAAATTTCAGTAGTCCAAGAACTAAAGAAGGGGGGGGGGGTGGCGGATGAACAAAACGTATTTGCATAAATCTCACAAAGTAAGGAAGGTAAGGTAAGGTTAAAAACGCCAGGTTAGAAGAAGCTCCGCCTGAGCCGAGAAATGACGAAGATGGCCGACATAATCCGAACTATACCCCACCACAGACTTCATAAAAATGCAAATATCTCGGTTAATATTAAAGATAGAGAATAAATGTATATAACAATATTTATAGTAAATTTAATTCGCAATAAGATTGATTCTATACAAGTTTTCGATCCGATGCATAATAACGGAGATATTTTAAATTTTCGAAAATCCCCCCTCTAAACCCCCCCCCCTCCCTCTGGTCCGATTTCAGCCATTAACGAACTTGATCTGTCTTTTTACATAAAACGGTTAATATCGAGTTTCGTAACGATAAAACAAAAATTGCGACCGCTAGAGCGTTAACAGACAAATATATATATATATAATTTTGAACGGACCTCATTTTCGTCATCTCCTGGGTAGGATCGATGGACATTTGAAGAAAATTTTCGAAAATCGCGTCATGAGTACGACCTCAATAGCTGATTTCCCTTAAGGGAAATCTGCTAAAAAACTGTAAGATAATAGAATTTTATTAGATATCAACGAACTTTAATAACAAACAAATAGAAAGCTACTTTCTAATTGAAAAAAAAAAAGTCAAGCCTCACAAAAGTATTTATGAAGTGTAATAAGGTGCAGAACATTGTGAGCATAAAGGAATGTTGCAGTTTGTGCATTGTAACTTTGTTCTTTTCTCAATGCAATTTTGCTATCACCATGATCATCGGTGTCGCCTCTTTCCTAGTGGAAGATGACCGCCAATATTATGTAATAGTCGTCCATTGTTTTGACGACCTTTTTTGTTGATTTTGATGACCTGCCTCTTCTAAACTGATGTTTGATAGTGCAATATTGCTTTCCATATGAAATAAATGATTCAGTAAGTGGAACCAAGAACTATAATAATTTTGTCTTTTTCCTGTCTAAATCCATATGGATGATTCATGGATTGTTTTATCCCACCATTTCAAAGACTTTCTGCCATAATCACAAGTGACACACCAAACCCAAATATTGTTGATATCATTTCAATTCCACGTGAAACAAAAAATTATCATGAAAATTTGAAAAATAAAAAGTAATGGATAGCTAACGCGATTCCGCTCTGACTGTATACATTTACCATTAGGTACTTCTATAAAAAATAAACTGTGTAAACGTTCCCTCCTAAATCATCAATGTCCTCAGTAAATAAGAGAAGCTCATAATGGCCGGGGAAATTTAATGCTTTCTTCCGTTTTCCAGAGATATTTTACGGGGCTGTTTCCTTGAGATCGGGAAATATCTGCGAGATACTTGGCTAGGTTCCTGAACGGCGAATTACATTTTGGCATGGGGATGACAGTTACTACCTTGAATGGACTATCACTATCAGCCTAAACTTAAATATATATTACAAATATTATATACTTTCCTATTGCTCCAATATTGTCATATGCATTCCCTTTATAAGAGGATTGAAAAGTTAGCTGAAGAAGACATTATGATGTGATTTTGAAAGTACACTGAACATGACTGACGTAAAATTCGCAATATGTGCACCACATGACTTCCTTCAACCCCTATGCAATTAAATAAGCAAACGTTTGTCAAGCAGGGGCTGCGTAAACTAAGCTGATTTCCCACGCAAAGGTTTACAATAGACAAATATACATACAGACAACACTACCTTGTATGTTAAGTGAATAAATGCAAATGGTAATGAGAAATCTTGCAGTCAATTTATAATACACCTTAATAATCTCTACAAACGGATAGCGGCTGAATTGTAAACAAACAGGCCGGCCAAGCTCGTAGCGCTGATTGGTATATAGACCGGAAAGACAAACAATTAACAAAATATATCACAATATAAAATATTAATTTTATTGAAAACAATTTCCTAAAGCTAGTGCTGTAATTTGGTATGAATCAGAATCAGTTTTATCTCAATCACTTAAATTTTATTATTATTATTATTTATAAACGTCCACTTTTTGCAACTAAGGCTAATCGGGACGGGTTATCTACAGGTAACCACCCTTTTCTAGCCAGGGTGGGATTTTAGGACGTTATTTAATGATTTTCGTCACTAAATAATTTCCTTTGCCTAGGCAAGAATCGAACTCGCCACTCTAGATTTACCATGTGAGCTAAAGGTCAACGCTTTAACTCGCATGGCTAACCTGAGCCCCCACTTAAATTTTAGTATAACAGAAATATATATACATATACGTATATATATATATATATATATATATATATATATATATATATATACAGTTTTGAACGGATCTCTTTTTCGTCATATCTTAGCTAGGATCGATGGACTTTTGGAGAAAAATTTCGAAAATCGCGTCATGAGTACGACCTCAATAGCTGATTTCCCTCAAGGGAAATCAGCTAAAAAATTGTTACGTGTAAACAAAAACTCAATTCTTTACGGACTTGTTAGCAGATGTCCCTTAAGGAAAATCAGCTATTGAGGTCGTACTCATTACGCGATTTTCTAAAAATTTCTTCAAATGTCCATCGATCCTACCCAGGAGATGACGAAAATGAGGTCCGTTAAAAATTATATACAGGTATATATATAGTTGTCTGTTAACGCTCTAGCGGTCGCAATTTTTGTTCGATCGGTACCAAACTCGATATTTAATCGTTTTATGTTAGAGGGGGGATTAGAGGAGGTGATTTTTGAAAAATCATTAGATCTCCGTTGTTATGCGTAGGATCGAAAGATTGTATAGAATCAATATTATTGCAACTTAAATTTACTATAAATATTGTCATATACATTTATACTCTATCTTGAATATTAACCGAGATATTTGCATTTGTATTGTGTGTGGTTGGCAGAAGTCGGCTATATTCGGGACTTTCCACCAAAAGCTAGTTCGACCGTTTCCCTAACTGTTCGTCCCTCGTGAATTGGTTTATAGATTCGATGCTACTACTGTTACTAGTATGCAGCTTTCTCTATTGTATGAGTTCACGCGGGAAATCTGCTCAGTTTACTCAGGCCCTGCGTTACGGACTTTTTAAGGAAGACACGTGTATAATTTCAACAGCCGACTTCCCGAGGGAAAACCAGTAAATTTTAATTATGTTGTGAATGTAGCTGTTATCTTTGTCGGAGGCGGGAACTCGGAGGCGGGAAGTTGTAACTACTGATAACACACAATTTCCTAACTACAATTTCATATTGTTTAATCTTCAGCAGCAATCGCTGACAACTTGGCAGAATTTTAATTTTAAATTCACAATATCTGAGTTACAGCGTGGCACAGTATGTGTTTTACATTACCCCTTCTACTTCCAATAAACTCTTTTCCTTATACGATTTTATTAGCAGAGTTACCTTAAGGGAAATCAGCTCTTGAGGTCGTACACGTGACGCGATTTTCGAAACATTTCTTCAAATGTCCATCGATCCTACCCAGGAGATGACGAAAATGAGGTCCATTCAAAATTATATATATATATATTTGTAAGTTACCGCTCTAGCGGACGCAATTTTTGTTTGATCGGTACCAAATTTTCAACAAATTCAACAATTTTAGAGCATCAATAGGTTAAAAAGATTGTTTCCAAACAATATCACAATGCAACTCATAATAACAGTGATATTTTCTTTTGAATTTTCGGTCTGATTTCCGCCAGTAACAAACAGCAAATTCCCCACGCCTTTGCATTTAGTTCAAAACTTAAAAGTTCAATGAAAACCATATTAATTCAAATAAAGTCCTTAATAATAAAATAGATAACTGTTAACATGACATATAGAACGGGGGTTTACTGTAGGCCAAAAACCGGAAAAAAAAATCTCCGTTTCATAATTAATACCGAGTTTGGTGACGATTAAACAAAAATTGCAGGCGCTCTCGGTTAATATACAAGATAGAGAATAAATGAATATAACAATATTTATAGTACATTTAATTTGCTATAATATTGACTCTATACATTTTTTTTCTCAATCTGACGTATAGTAACGGAAATATTTTGAATTTTTAAAATTCTCCCCCCTCTAAACCCCCCTCCCCCTTGTCCGATTTCAGCCGTTAAAGAAATTGATCTTTCTATTTAAATGAAACGACTAAATATTGAGTTTGGTAACGATCAAACAATAATTGCGACCGCTAGAGTGGTAACAAACAAATAACAACAAATATATATAATCTAATCTATATATATATATATATATAAATATATATATATATATCTATATATATATATATAATCTAATCTATATATATATATAATCTATTGCGGTCGTACTCATGACACGATTTTCGAAAATTTTCTTCAAATGTCCATCGATCCTACCCTGGAGATGAAGAAAATGAGGTCCGTTCAAAATTATAAATATCTATATATATATATATATATATATATATATATATATATATATATATATATATATATAAAACCTCTGTCTGTACATTGATTTTTTTCGCGAAATTTCACGATAACTTTTCGTTTCACATGTCATAGACACCATAACTGCATTTTGTTTCTTTCGTGAATGTTTGTTTGTTTGTTTGTTACCTTTTCACGCATAAACGGCTGAACCGAATTTTATGAAACTTGGTATGTATATTACTACTAACCCACTTAGACTTTAGGCAATATTAATTTCCTCTGAGACGAACAGGAGTGGCGGTTATGAGGGAAGCCTGAAATTAAAAAATAGCGATATTTCGATTCCTATTGGTTTTTCGGCAAATATAAACATAACAAAAGTTGTTTTTTTTGCTATTTAGAGTAACGTTTGTTATATACACTTTTTTCGTATACTGAATTATAAACGAGATATACGCAAAAACCTATAACGAATGTGAACAATTTTATTTGAGACGAAAGACCCAACCGAAATGAATAAAACTCGGTGTGTGTATTAGCACTAACACTATCATTATAATAAGCCATACTAACATTTCTTGGGACGGGCAGGAGTGGGGGTTGTAAGGGAGGCCTGAATTTAAAATAGCGGTATTTCGTTTTCTATTCGTTTTTTGGCAAATATGAACCTAACAAAAGTTGTTTATTTTGTAATTTAGAGTAACTTTTGTGACATTCATTTTTGACTTTTAACGAAGTATAAACGAGATATATACTATAAACTAAAGCGGGAGTCAACTATTTTATTGGGCGCTAACGATTGAACCGAACTTAACAAAGCTCGGTATGTCAATTAGCATTAATTCTCCCATGATTATAAGCTATATTAAAATTTTTAGGTTCGAACGGGAGTGGGAGTTATAAGGGAGGCCTGAAGTAAAAATTCACGATATTTCATTTTCTATTTGTTTGTCGGCAAAGGTGCACATAACAAAAGTTGTTTACTTTGTTATTTAGAGCAACTTTTGTTTCATTCAGTTATGTCGTAAAATGAAGTAAATACGGGATATAAGCTAAATCTATAGCGGGAGTCGACGATTTTATTAGTACTTATTTAGGCGTTTTTAATATAGGCATATCATGACAAATGATGTTATGTTTTAGCCTTATCTATTTCGATTATTTAGTACTAAGTACGATTCGGATTAGTGAGATTATAAATCCCCCTCCCCCTTCGCCTCATTTATTTATTTTCCCTAGAAAATAACTTTGTTATTTATTTCCAATAGAAATTTAAACTATAAGAGCATTTCCATTATTTAATTTGTATAATGTATTATTTAAAAAAAAAAGATCGTGCTGAATTTCCTCAAGGAGTGATAGGGGAAGTACTAGGGAATCAAACTCTGATTTTGATTTTATACTATCTTATTTCCTATATCTTCATGTTATTGAAAAAAATATGTACTATCATAACAATTAAACGTTAATGTCATTATGACAAAAGAAAAAATGCTCTTAAACTCGATATGATTGTTTAAAGTATTACTTAGGTTGCAGGGACGGCTACGATCTCTTCCCCTCAACTAGCTTTTTGAATATTAATGAAATTATTTTTAGGGTAACACTATTATTTATTTCCATCAGGTAGATAAATTATTACAATAATATTTTGAATTAATAATTTAAGGAGAAGAGTGTTGATAGCTCTAATGCGAGAGCGGAAATAAATGGAGGCTAATAGAGTTAATTGAGTATACTAATTTCCTGTGAAATGCTGGGCATTACGGGAAGTGATTACCACTGAGATCTACTATTATGAATATAACCTAACGTGCTAAACTATGCTTAAACTATATGTGCTCGGATTGGTTTTTGACAGGAAATAAGTTTCATTATAGAGGATATTTAATTGTAATAAATACTATCCATGATTATGGTTTGAAGTATTCAAAAAGGTGAGTTATAAAGTGGCAAGGGATAGATTAGGAACACATTTTTATTTATTCTTCAAATATAAAATTTCTCATTTATAAGTCGCCTGCCTGACCCTCACTGCAAAACAATGCGCGCCGACGGGAAGTGTAGTTGTAAACATTGAAGCCTTGCCCAAAAAAATACTATCATCATTCAGCCTTAAATGATTTCCCGAGCGAAGCCGGGTGCCTTAGCTAGTATATATATATATATTTGTTAACGCTCTAGAGGTCGCAATTTTTGTTTGATCGTTGCCAAACTCGATATTTAAACGTTTTATGCAAAAAGACAGATCAAGTTCGTTAATGGCTGAAATTGGACCATTGGGAAAGGGGGTTTAGAGGGGGGATTTTCGAAAATTCGAAATATCTCCGTTACCATAAGTCGGATCAAAAAATTGCATACAACCAATATTATTGTAAATTAAATTTAATATAAATATTGTTCTATACATTTATTCCCTATCTTGAATATTAACCGAGATATATGCTTTTTTATTAAATTTGGGCCGATATCGGATAACGTACAAGTTTCCCGTCAAAAGCTAGTTCGGCCCTTTGCCGTAACTCTTCGGCTTTCGTATGGAAATTTCTATATTGTATAACTTCTCTTTTATTTTCCGTTTAGTATTATTTATTTCTTTATCAATTATTTGAAATTTTTCAAAATTGAAGGTGTGTTTCCTGGAGATAGAATGATCCATCAAGGCAGTTCTATTTTCATTATTGTCTATACTTTTTACGCGTTGCTTTAGCATTTTATTCAGCAGCTTCGAGGATTCACCAATATAAGTTCCATTGCAGGTGTTACAGATTATTTCATATATATTA
Organism: Riptortus pedestris; assembly: GCA_019009955.1. NCBI lineage: Eukaryota > Metazoa > Arthropoda > Insecta > Hemiptera > Alydidae > Riptortus > Riptortus pedestris. Next base: position 252,925,055 of record CM032228.1, read on the forward strand.
TATTTCGATTTTGATTCAGTTATTTTACCTTTAACTCTACTAATTTTCTTTTTTTTTGTATTTTAGTGTTATGTGTCCAGGCTATATTACATACTCCTGCAATTTCGACCGAAAAAGGAACTAAACATTTTGTTATTGCATTCATTTCAGTTTACGCTTCAGATTAGACTGTTACATATGTTACTTATCGATATATTATATATTTGCGTTACCTGTAAACAGCGAGGCAGACTAGCGCATTTCCTATGAGACCTACGAAGAAGACTACAGCATGGAGTAGTATGAAGATCCACTCGTAGTGCCTTGGGAATATATGGCTGAGCATCAGCTCCATGTAGTCATCATCAGAGATGCAATAGTCGTTGGAACAGTTGTCTGCTGCACTGTAGTTGCTGCCACTATAGTTGCTGTAGGTAGAACTGCTGCCACTATAGTTGCTGTTGCTATAGTTGCTGCCACTATAGTTGCTGTAGGTAGAACTGCTGCCACTATAGTTGCTGTTGCTATAGTTGCTGTCCAGTATACTCCCGTTCATCGGCACAGGCACCATCTGCAATCAGACAGTAGTAACCAGATCAACTATCCTCTTCGAAACTTAGTTGTAAATGATTAAATGGATTATCAAACATCAAAGCCTATTTTAAATCCATTCGTAAGTTGCGTCTGGAAAACATCCGCTCTGCTGACATCACAAATATCAGCATTTATTTCCTTTATAATCCCTTCCATTTTTTAGAAGATTTCCCTTAAAGGGAAATCAGCTATTGAGGTCGTGCTCATGACGCGATTTTCGAAAAATTTCTTCAAGTGTCCATCAATCCTACCCAGGAGATGACGAAAATGAGGTCCGTTCAAAGTTATATATATATATATATATATATATATATATATATATATGTATATATATATTTGTCTGTTAACGCTCTAGCGGTCGTAATTTTTGTTTGATCATTACCAAACTTGATATTTAAAAGTTTTATGTAAAAAGACAGATCAAGTTCGTTAATGGCTGAAATCGGACCAGTGGAAGGAGGGTTTAGAGGGGGGATTTTCGAAATATCTCCGTTATTGTACGTCGGATCGAAAAATGGTATAGAATCAATCCTATTGCAAATTATATTTACTATAAGTATTGTTATATACATTTATTCTCTATCTTGAATATAAACCGAGATATTTGAATGTTTATTGTGAGGGCAGACAACGGATGAGAGTGAGTTTCCCGCCAAAAGCTAGTTCGGCCGTTTTCGTAACTATTCGACTGTCCTGAAAATTCTCTATTGTAAAACTTTACGTGGGAAATCTGCTTAGTCTACGCAGCCCCTGCTTGACGGCCTTTCCCTCTCCGTTTCATTTCCCCAATAGCTGGATCATGTTACTCTCCTCAATTTTAATTGGGGGACTCGGGAAATAGACCACGAGTGAAAGTGCTAGACTTCACTATACTTTGGGTAATAAGCAGTTAAGGATTAAAATCCAAAGTTCTCAAAATTGCGGGAAATAGATCACACTTGAAAATGAAAACTTCTGCTAAGTCCCTATATTCGGGCGCCATTTAAGTATATTGTATGAGTGAAAGGCTTTTTAAAAAACACTTTTATAGATAATAACAATGACAAACTTAAAATTGAGCAGAGTAACAACTACTGGAGGAATGACCAGAAGAGGAAAAAGTCCGTCACGCAGGGGCTGCGTAAACTAAGCAGACTTCCCACTTGAAGTTATACAATTGAGAAATCTGTCTAATAACAACAGTAGTAGTAAGGAATCTTAAAACCTATTCACGAGGGACGATCAGTTACGGAAACGGCCGCACTAGCTTTCGGCGGAAAGTCCCGAACATAGCCGACTCCTGCCGACCACACACACAATACAAATGCAAATATCTCGGTTAATATTCAAGGTCCAGAATTAATGTATAGAACAATATTTATAGTAAATTTAATTTGCAATAAGATTAATTATATAAAATCTTTCGATCCGACGCATAATAACGGATATACTTCGAATTTTTAAAAATCCCCCCTTCTAAACCCCCCCTCCCACTGGTCTGGCTTCAGCCATTAACGAACTAGATCTTTCTTTTTACAAAAAATGACTAAATTTCGAGATTGGTAAAGATCAAAAAAAAATTACGACCGCTAGAGCGTTAACAGACAAATATATCTATCTATCTACACATATATATATATATATATATATATATATATATATATATATATATATATATATATATATATATATAAAAAATATATATAATTTTGAACGGACCTCATTTTCGTCATCTCCTGGGTAGGATCAATGGACATTTGAAGATATTTTTCGAAAATCGCGTCATGAGTACGATCTCTGCTAAAATGGAAGGGATTATAAAGGAAATAAACGCAGATGTTTGTGATATCAGCAGGGCGGATGTTCCCTAGACGTCTGACACCCTGAAAAGCACATTCCAAATTTCATGCGCCTTACCAATAAGCAGTAGAGATAATCACCGCACTAGAATAGATTAGTAAAAGTACTTCAGATAATCATCGTCTCTCCCAACAAGTACTAGAGATAATCATAGTCTCCCCAACAAGTACTAGAGATAATCATAGTCTCCCCAACAAGTACTAGAGATAATCATCGTCTCCCCAACAAGTACTAGAGATAATCATAGTCTCCCCAACAAGTACTAGAGATAATCATAGTCTCCCCAACAAGTACTAGAGATAATCATAGTCTCCCCAACAAGTACTAGAGATAATCATAGTCTCCCCAACAAGTACTAGAGATAATCATAGTCTCCCCAACAAGTACTTGAAATGATCATCGTCTCCCCAACAAGTACTAGAGATAATCATAGTCTCCCCAACAAGTACTAGAGATAATCATAGTCTCCCCAACAAGTACTAGAGATAATCATAGTCTCCCCAACAAGTACTAGAGATAATCATAGTCTCCCCAACAAGTACTTGAGATAATCATAGTCTCCCCAACAAGTACTAGAGATAATCATAGTCTCTCCCAACAAGTACTAGAGATAATCATAGTCTCTCCCAACAAGTACTAGAGATAATCATAGTCTCTCCCAACAAGTACTAGAGATAATCATAGTCTCTCCCAACAAGTACTAGAGATAATCATAGTCTCCCCAACAAGTACTAGAGATAATCATAGTCTCCCCAACAAGTACTTGAGATAATCATAGTCTCCCCAACAAGTACTAGAGATAATCATAGTCTCCCCAACAAGTACTAGAGATAATCATAGTCTCCCCAACAAGTACTAGAGATAATCATAGTCTCCCCAACAAGTACTAGAGATAATCATAGTCTCTCCCAACAAGTACTAGAGATAATCATAGTCTCCCCAACAAGTACTAGAGATAATCATAGTCTCCCCAACAAGTACTAGAGATAATCATAGTCTCCCCAACAAGTACTTGAAATGATCATCGTCTCCCCAACAAGTACTAGAGATAATCATAGTCTCCCCAACAAGTACTAGAGATAATCATAGTCTCCCCAACAAGTACTAGAGATAATCATAGTCTCCCCAACAAGTACTTGAGATAATCATAGTCTCCCCAACAAGTACTAGAGATAATCATAGTCTCCCCAACAAGTACTTGAGATAATCATAGTCTCCCCAACAAGTACTTGAAATGATCATCGTCTCCCCAACAAGTACTAGAGATAAGGGAACCTTAAGGGAAATATGCTAAAATTAAAGCCATTCTGATGATGTCCATTCGCCTGGTTATAAAACCTTTGCTTATCTAGGTTCAAAATAGTTTTGTACCAATGGTTAGATGAGTATAGAGAGAATATGATAAGCAGATGTAATATATTATATATGGAGCATATATAATACAGATATATGATTTATTTGTCCGATAGAATAGGAATTGCCTCCACTCACTTGATTATGTTATTCTGGAGGTTATTGGCGAATGAGTTCTGACTCCAGTTGTACATAAATAAGGATTTGATTGCAGTTCTTCTGAAAAGATGCAAATTGGTTCATGTTTATGTATGCGAGTAGGGAACAGATATTGTCTTCGATTGTCAACAGGAAGCTCGACCACTCCCTCGATACGAACTCGTCAACAATAATAAGACAGTGCATCATACTTGACCCAGAAAAGTCCGACCCAGAAACCCCTAGGAAATTGGGCTGCTTAAACTAAACAGATTATCCACCTGCTGCAAAATGGCCCAACTCCTTTTATCAGATTTCCCTTAAGGAAGTGACGAAAATGAGGAACGTTCAAAACTGTATATAAATATTAGCAGATTTCCCCATGACGCGATTTTCAAAATTTTTCTTCAAATATCCATCGATGCTATATACGGTATATATATATATATATATAAACTAGCTATATATATATATATATATTTCTGTTACCACTCTAGCGGTCCCAATTATTGTTTGTACGTCACCAAACACGATATTTAGTCGTTTCATGTAAAAAGGAAGATCGAGTTCATTAACGGCTGAAATCGGACAAGGGAGAGGGGTGGTTTAGAGGGGGAGAATTTTGAAAACTCAAAATATTTCCGTTACTATACGTCAGATTGAAAAAAATGTGGAGAGTCAATCTTATAGCAAATTAAATGTACTATAAATATTGTTATATAAATTTATTCTCAATCTTGTATATTGACCGAGATATTTGCATATTTTAGTTTTCAGCGTTCAGCAAACCCCCCACTTCTACTCATGTCACATAAACAATACTCTTTTCTGTAATAAACCACTTTATTTGAAGCCTAAATACCAAATATTGTTTTCAAGAGAACTTTATTATAGAGATACATTCAAACACGTTATGTTAGTTCTTGTAATACTAAAGTTTGAGTGATTAAGATAGACATTATAATGATTTATTAAAAATTACAGTACTAGATATAGTAAATAGTTTTCAATCAAATTAATACGTTATATTCAGATATATTACAGTAATTGTTCTCCTTTCCGGTAAGAAGTTGGCAGAACTGTTTGTTTACATTTCAGATGTTTTCCTTCGGGAGGTACTAGATAGAGTAAATAGTTTTTAATAATATGTAAATGTTCTATTCAGATATATTTCAATATTTGTTTTTCTTTCCGGCGAAGAATATTTCTATCTATCAGTTCGGCTCTAAGAGCTCGGCTGGCTTTTTTTTTACAATTCAAACACTTTTAAAATCTATATGGACTGAAAGATTTTTCATTTCGTTTGTATTTATTCACTGTGGTGTTTAGTGTTTACAGTATGTAGATTTATCTATTTTTGAAATTCACATTCGAAAACCTGCTTAGGTTTAGGCAGCCCTTGCGTGATGGACTTTTCGTCATCTCCTGGGTAGGATCGATGGACATTTGAGGAAATATTCTAAAATTACGCCATGGGTACAACCTCAATAACTAATTTCACTCAGAGGAAATTTGCTGAAATAAACACGATTTCATATTTACTGGATATACCAACTTCCCTGGGAAATTCAGGAGATGTAATCTATGTAGAGGCAAGCCGGTGGTTTATGGTTAGGGCCGAGCCTAGTATGTTAGAATGTGTGTGATGTGCTATGGGAATCGAACCATCTAGATGTTAGCAAGGCTATAACTACCAGCTGCTATAATTAGAAGGAGCAGATCCCACAAACCACATACAGCTTCGTGGTTCCTCTTACACAATCTACTTACAACCAAACTCCCACAATTTCTCCTAAAGTAACTTCTAACTATTTAATATTATTGAGAAATAGCTTAACATAACACGGTAAGAAGTATAATTAATAATAATAGTAATGAATATAATATACAAGGGAGGAAATGGATTTAAAATGCTACTAACTCTGCAATCGGATTACCATGACGGGGACCTTGACGCCGTTAAGGTTTGAAGTGATATATTAAAGTTTAGTGTATCATGTTTGTAAATAATTGAATATTGTTTATACTCCAAATAAAAAAGAACAATAAGTGGTCATGGACTTTACTTATTTGTAGTTAGGATATCACATTACCTTAATGTGAAAAAGAGTAGGAATGACGATTGATTATCTCCGGTTATGATATAATAGCTTAAAGTGAAAAATGAGTAGGAATGACGATTGATTATCTCCGGTTATGATATAATAGCTTAAAGTGAAAAATGAGTAGGAATGACGATTGATTATCTCCGGTTATGATATAATAGCTTAAAGTGAAAAATGAGTAGGAATGACGATTAATTATCTCTGGTTATGATATATTAGCTTAAAGTGAAAAATGAGTAGGAATGACGATTAATTATCTCTGGTTATGATATATTAGCTTAAAGTGAAAAATGAGTAGGAATGACGATTAATTATCTCTGGTTATGATATTCTATAATTCAAAGCCACCGATTTCTTCCAGAATTGTTTAGCTCGAACCGCTCGGTGGGTTTTCGAGATTGAGGTACCGTTTTGTTCCTCGTGGTCGCTTTTTTCTTTGAAAAATTGTCGGATTCGAGGTAGTTTCCTCTCCTGGCGAGACAAGCCCTTCCTAATTTTTCTTTTCTGAACCACCTCCGCGACGCGTTAAATTCGCTATTTCTCTGGCCGTTCGGAGTATCGGTTTACCGATCGGGGAAAACTCTCGGAAACATACACTGTCGTTTGACACCTTAAACTCGAATAACCGCCGTCTGCCGTCCCGACAAATGACGATACAACTCGAAAGTGTATTTCTTCTTGCGTGCAATGAAACCCCCGTTCTATCGCCTTATTTTTTCTTATTATTATTAAAAATTGAATAGAACCAATCTTCATTCAAATTAAATTTACTATAAATATTCGTATAAACATTTATTCTCTACCTTGAATATTTACCAAGATATTTGCATTTTAGCAGACTCCACAAATCAGCTATTGAGGTTGTAACTCATGACACGATTTCCGAAATTCTTCTTCAAATGACCATCGATCCTACCCAGGAGATGACGAAAATGAGGTCCGTTCATAACTGTTTATATATATATATATATATATTTGTTTGTTACCACTGTAGTCGTTACCAAACGTGATATATAATCGTTTTATGTAAAAAGAAAGACCAAGTTCGTTAATGGCTAAAATCGGACAAGGGGAGGGGGGGTGGTTTAGAGGGGGAGAATTTCGAAAATTCTTAATATCTCCGTCATTATGCGACGGATCGAAAAATTGTATAAGACCAAACTTATTGCAAATGTAATGTACTATAAATGTTGTTATGTAAATGTTTCACAATCTTGATTATTTACTGAGATATTTGCAGTTTTTAGTTTTCGATCTTCAGTAAAGCCCCACTCCTACTCATCTCATATTTTCAATATTGTATTATATTATGAAGCACTTTGTTTGAAGCTTAAATAGCAAATATTGTTCTCATTGAACTTTTAAGTTTTGAGATAAATCCAAGTACGTGGCGCACGTGTGAAATCTGTTTAGCTAACGCAGCCCCTGCGTGACGGACTTTTAGCAGATTTCCCTTAAGGGAAATCAGCTAATGAAGTTGTACTCATGACGGAATTTTCGAAATTTTTATTCAAATGTCCATCGATCCTATCTAGTAGATGATGAAAATGAGGTCCGTTCAAAACTGTATATATATATATAGCGGTCGCAATTTTTGTTTGATCGTTACCAAACTCGGAATTTAATCGTTATATGTAAAAAGGAAGATTAAGTTCGTTAATGGCTGAAATCGGACCAGTGGGAGGGGGGGTTTGGAGGGGAAGATTTTCGAATAGTCGAAATATATCCGTTATTATGCGTCGGATCGAAAAATTGTATAGAATCAATCTTCTTGCAAATTTAAGTTACTATAAATGTTATATACATTTATTCTGTCTCTTGAATATTAACCGAGATATTTGCATTTGTATTCTGCGTGTGGTCGGCGGGAGTCGGCTATGTTCAGGACTTTCCGTCGAGAACTCTGGAGGCCATTTCTGTAACTATTCGTCCCTCGTGAATAGGTTTAGAGGTTTCTTACTACTACAGTTGTTATTAGGCAGATTTATGTATTGTAAAACTTCACGTGGGAAATCTGCTTAGTTTACGCAGCTCCTGCTTGACGGACTTTTTTTTATTAAGTGTATGGGGATAAAGGCTAACTTAGTTCTAGTAGTGAGTTTCTGCCAAAAGCTAATTCGGCCGTTCTCGTGTCTGTTCGGCTCTAGTGAAACTCTCTATTGTGTTACTTCACGTGGGAAATCTGCTAAGTTTACGCATCCCCTGCGTGACGAACTTTTAGCAGATTTCCCTTAAGGGGAATCAGTTATTGAGGTCGTACTCATGACTCGAGTTTCGAAAAATTTCTTCAAATGTCCATCGATCCTACCCAGGAGATGACGAAAATGAGGTCCGTTCAAAATTATATATATATATATATATATATATATATATATATATATATATATATATATATATATATTTGTCTGTTAACGCTCTAGCGGTCGCAATTTTTGTTTGATCGCTACCAAACTCGATATTTGTACGTTTTATGCAAAAAGACAGATCAAGTTCGTTAATGGGTGAAATCGGACCAGTGGAAGGGGGGGTTTAGAGGAGGGGATTTTCGAAAATTCGAAGTATCTCCGTTACCATACGTCGGATCAAAACATTGTATAGAATAAATCTTATTGCAAATTAAATTTACTATAAATATTGTTCTATACATTTATTCTTTATCTTGAATATTAACCGAGATATTTGCATTTTTATTAAATTTGAGCCGTTAACGAACGTTTGACTTTCCCGCCAAAAGCTAGTTCGGCCCTTTGCCGTAACTGTTCGGCTCTCACAGCCAACTTCGCTTGGGAAATGTGCTTAGTTTACGCAGTCCCTTAGTGTCGAACTTTTTTATATTACCCTTCAAAACAATATTTATTAAATTTCATTTTTCTTATTTTTTAACACAGCTCGTGACAGTGTCGTCTGCCAGAAACATGAATACAAGGCCGTTAATCATGAAAATTAATACATTTCATTACATCATAGCCAGAATTATTACAATCTGAAAATACTAAATGAATAAAATAAAGGAATAAATTGAGAATAAGCCTAACTCAAATTAAATGTAAATTGTAGATCTGATGAATGCTGAGATTAGGAGATAGCTGATGATGATGAGGCTTTCTGTTTCACAGTTTCCAATTTCTCGTTTCCTCCGAATCTGAAATGGCTGTAATCCACTGATCCCTTCGATAATGGCACATCTTCAAACGAAATAATGTCTTCTCCAACCTTCCAATTATGTTGTCCTTTCTACATTTCTCATTTCCGAATCTCTCCTTGAATACATTTGTCTTAATAATTGAATCAGCTTACGAACGAAATAACTCCTCGTAATTAAATTCAGGATTCGGGTTCTCTTTCTCGTTTCTCTTGACTGTGGTCGTTTATTTTTAGCAGGATTCCCTTAAGGTAAATCAGCTATTGATGTTGCACAGTGGCGGAATTTTCTTCCCATTTCTTCAAACGTCCAACGATCCAACCAAGGAGATGACGAAAATGAGGTTCGTTCAAAATATGTATATATATATATATATATATATATATATATATATATATATATATATATATATATATGTTAAAATGTAAAATTGAAGATCATGAGACTTCTTGACAATTTAATGTTCCATGAAATTTATTCATTTACGTATTATTTGCTATCAAGAAAATTAACCAAGATATTTGAATTTCATTCAAAGAGATTGAACAGCATTCAGACTAGAGTAATTTCAGCAATCTACAAAAACAAATCTAAGTACAATGCACAAAATTACACTTAAATTGTTAGTAAATTTAACATAAAACATAAAAGATCAATGAAAACCATATTTGATATTTGGGCTTCAAATAAAGTCCTTCATAATACAACAGCTTTTTGTTAGTAAGACATGAATAGGAGTGGGGGTTTACTGATGGCCGATACACACGTATATATATATATATATATATATATATATATATATATATATATATATATATATATATATATATATATATATATATATATACTCGCTCAGATACCCGGCTTCGCCCGGGGATTGATTTGAGGCTGAATGGTGATGGAATTTTTTTGGCAAGGCTTTACTTTGCACAATATTTTGACATTTACCCGTCCCAGTGTTTAGGGATAATACCCGTTGTAGGCATTTGTTAATAATAAAATTAATTTTTTATGTAAGTCTTTACTGTCCTCCAAATTGTTGACTCCCGCTATAATTTTTAGCGTATAACGCCTTTATACTTCGGTATACGACAATAGTGTATATAAAAAAAGTTTCTCTAAATAACAAAATAAACAACTTTTGTTATGTGCATATTTGCCGAAAATGCAATAGGAAACGAAATACCACTATTATTAATTTCAGGCCTTCCATATAACCCCCACTCCTGCCCGTTCCTAGAAATGTTAGTATGGCTATTATAAGGAAGGCGTTAGAGCTAATTCATATACCGAGTTTGGTTTAGTTCGGTTGAGTCTTTTGTGCCAAATAAAATTGTGGACTCCCGCTATAGTTTTTAGCGTATAACTCATTTATACTTCCGTATACGACAAAAGTGTATATAACAAAAGTTACTGTAAATAACAAAATAAACAACTTTTGTTATGGGCATATTTGCTGAATAAGCAATAGGAAACGAAATATCGCTATTTTTAATTTCAGGCCTTGCTTATAACCCCCACTCCTGCCCGTTCCTAGATATGTTAGTATGGCTTATTATAAGGAAGGCGATAGAGCTAATTCACATACCGAGTTTGGTTTAGTTCGGTTGAGTCTTTTGTGCCAAATAAAATTGTGGACTCCCGCTATAGTTTTTAGCGTATAACTCATTTATACTTCCGTATACGGCAAAAGTGCATATGACAAAAGTTACTCTAAATTACAAAATAAACAACTTTTGTAATGGGCATATTTGCTGAAAAAGCTATATGAAATGAAATATCGCTATTTTTAATTTCAGGCCTCCCTTATAACCCCCACTCCTATTTGTCTTAGAGAATATTAATATAGCCTAAAGTCTAAGTTGGGCTAGTAGTAATATACATACCAAGTTTCATAAAATTCGATTCAGCCGTTTATGCGTGAAAAGGTAACAAACAAACAAACAAATAAACAAACAAACAAACAAACAAACAAACAAACAGACACCAAAGAAACAAAATGCAGTTATGGTGTCTATGACATGTGAAACGAAAAGTTATCGTGAAATTTCGCGAAAAAAATCAATGTACAGACAGAGGTTACAATTTTATATATATATATAGATATAAAATTGTAACCTCTATCTGTACATTGATTTTTTTCTCGAAAATTCTCGATAACTTTTCGTTTCACATGTCATAGACACCATAACTGCATTTTGTTTCTTTCGTGAGTGTTTGTTTGTTTATTTGTTTGTTTTTTTGTTACCTTTTCACGCATAAACGGCTGAACCGAATTTTATGAAACTTGGTATGTGTATTACTACTAACCCAACTTAGACTTTAGGCTATATTAATATTCTCTGAGACGAACAGGAGTGGGGGTTATAAGGGAGGCCTGAAATTAAAAATAGCGATATTTCGTTTCCTATTAGTTTTTTGGCAAATATGCATATAACAAATGTTGTTTATTTTGTTATTTAGAATAACTTTTGTTATATACACTTTTTTCGTATACCGAACTATAAAGGCGTTATACGCTAAAAATTATAGCGGGAGTCAACAATTTTATTTGGCAGACAGACTCAACCGAACTAAATAAAACTCCGTATGTGTATTAGCACTAACGCCTTCCTTATAATAAGCCATACAAACATTTCTAGGGACGGGCAGGAGTGGGGGTTATAAGGGAGGCCTGAAATTAAAAATAGCGATATTTCGTTTCCTATTGGTGTTTCGGCAAATATGCACATAAGAAAAGTTGTTTATTTTGTTATTTAGAGAAACTTTTGTTATATACACTATCGTCGAATACTGAATTATAAAGGCGTTATACGCTAAAAATTATTGCGGGGGTCAAGAATATTATTTGGCGCAAAAGAGTCCACCGAACTAAATAAAACTCGGTATGTGTATTATCTCTGACGCCTTAATTATCATAAGCCACACCAACATTTCTAGGGACGGGCAGGAGTGGGGGCTAAAAGGAAGCCTGAAATTAAAAATAGCAATATTTCTTTTTCTACTGGTTTTTCTGCATATATGCACATGACAAAAGTTGTTTATTTTGTTATTTAAAGTAACTTTGGTTACGTTCACTTTTGCTGTATAACATAAACGAGATATGCGTTAAAATCTAAAGCGGAAGCCAACAATTTTGTTGAGCTCAAACGATTGAACCGAATTTAACAAAACTTGGTATGCGAATTAGCATTAATTCTTCCATGATTATAAGCTATATTAAAATGTTTAGGTTCAAACGAGAGTGGGGGTTATAAGACAGGTCTGAGATAAAAATTCGCAATTTTCATTTTCTATTTTTTTTTGGCTAACGTGCACATAGAAAAAGTTGTTTACTTTTGTTATTTAAAGTATCTTTTGTTGTATTCACTTTTGTCGTAAATGAAGTTAACACGGCATATACGCTAAATCCATTGCGGAAGTCATTAATTTTATTAGTGCTTATTTAAGTGTTTTTAATAAATGGATATTATGACAAAAGATGTTATGTTTTAGTCTTATGTGGTAGTTGCAAGTATGATTCGGGTTAGTGAGCTTATAAATCTCCGTCGCCTCCTCATTTATTTATTTATTTTCCCTATAACTTTTTTATTTATTTCTAACAGAATATAAACTATAAGAGCATTTCTGGTATTTAATATATACTCGATATGAATGTTTAAAGTATTACTAGGTTGCAGGGGGGCTCTCTTCCCCTCATCTAGCTTTTTGAACATAAATGAAATTATGTTTAGGGATCTATTATTTAGTTCCATCAGGGAGATAAATTATTAAAATAATATTCTAAATCAATATTCTAAGGAAAACAACGATGATAACGCTCCTGCGAGAGCGGAAATGGACGGGAGGTAATTGAGTTTAGTTATTTCCTGTGGAATTCTGCCACGACGGGAAGTGGTTTCCACTGAGGCTTACTAATACGAATATAATCTTATGTATAAAACTATATGTGCTTGGTTTGATTTTTGGCAGGAAATATGTCCATTATAGATGAAATTTAATTGTGATAAATGCTACCCATGATTATGGTTTGAATTATTCCAAAACCGTGAGTCAAAAAGTCGTGAGGGATAAATTAGGAACCCATTTTAATATATTCTTCAAAACTAAAATTTCTATTCTATTAACCCTGAAAGTTACACTTTAGGATTGGCTGTTTTGAAAAAACAATACATCGTGGAGGGAAGTGCAATTGTACACATTGAAGTCTTGCTATAAAAATACAATCATTAGTCAGTCAGCAATCATTTCCCGGGCATCGCCGGGTACCTTAGCTAGTATATATATATATATATATATATATATATATATATATATATTGTTGCGTGAAAGATTGGCAGAGAAAGAGAGCCGCGTTTTTGATCTAAGTAGGGCCCCCGGCAGAATCAAATTAAGGCCTTCCAGGAAGTTCTGGACCTTTCCTTGGCTAGGCCCTTCTACAGGTATATATAAGGGACTCTCACAGTACCCTACAGTTCAGTTGACCCTCGACGGTCTTCGAGGGATGTTCAGCGCTACAGTGCGGCTTAGTGCAGTGCGGTAAAGTGTGTCATGAAGAACAGTGTTGTGCCGTGACTGTAAGTAACAGTTTAGTGCCACGTTTAAGACAGTGCAGTGCAGTCGTTTTATGTGAATTTCAGTGACCGTGAGTGAATTATTGGATTGTGTAATCCTGAAGAACAGTGACGCTATCAGGGTTATACTGTAAGTAGTAATAAATTAATCAAGAGTATTGTGCATTGTGAAATAAATGGTGCAGTGATAAACTGTGAAACTTGTGTGTATGTGCAATCCAAAAGAACTCTTATTAACAAAGTTTATTACTGGTTTAGTAATAAAAACGTAACAATATTAATTTTATTGAAAACTATTTACAATATCTAGTACAGTAATTTATAGTGGATCAGAATAATTTTTATCTCAATCAATCAAATTTTAGTAGTCCAAGAACTTAAAAAGGGGGGAGGTCACAATAACATATTTTCATTAATCTCATATAACAAAGGTTTTTGAAAAACATTTATGGTATTTAAGTTTCGAATAATGTGTTCGATATACGTGTATATATATATATATATATATATATATAATTTTGATGGACCTCATTTTCGTTATTTTCTGGATAGGATCAATGGGCATTTGAAGAAATTTTTCGGAATTCGCGTCATGAGTACGACCTCAATAGCTGATTCCCCTTAAGGGAAATCTGCTAAAACATGTAGCTACCCACTATAACTAACCACACCAGCAGTTGTAGTTGTAACTCTATTTCTAACAAATCTAGTTATTTCTTGTGATAGTAATTACAATTTTTCCCAACTCTGCTAGGGAGTATCTGAATTTGAGAATGAGAGTCAGTATGAATGAAGAGGATTTTAACCCTAGTATTACCAATTCGCATGGATTACCAAGGGGGGGCTTCTCGAGCCCACAACCTTAAAAACCTTTTATTTTGGTTCTATAATTATTTTAAAATTTTTATTTCTATTGGATTATGTTTAATGAACGTTTCTTATGACACCTGTGAAAAAAAAAAAAAAATTAAATACAAAAATAAAAATAAATTAAAAAAAAAGTTCGGATGGGGAAAAAGGGATGACTTTAAATTAAATGTTATTTTATTCTACTGGAGGAACATATCTAAACATTGTTAGAATAAAAAGTTATCTGTATCTAAGTTATTATAACATTATAAGAGAATAATAATTTAAGAAAATATAATTATCAGGTTCGTAATGCAATTATCGGTGCTTTTGCAGAATAATTTTTTTTCCGAGTGTTTATCCAGGATGCAGC
>CM032228.1:252945000-253007500 GCA_019009955.1 Riptortus pedestris
TCAAGAGAACCTATGTGCATATATCTCAAAAAGTAAAAGTTCAATGAACGCAATATTCCAATATTTAACCATTTAATGAAGTGGTTCAGGATCTATCAGCTTATTATTAATATGACACTAGCAGGAGTGGGGGTTTACTATATTATCCAAATATATCGGTTAATACTCATTATACGGAAAATATGTATAGAACAATATTTATAGTAAATTAAATTTGCAATAAGATTGTTCTTATAGAATATTTTGATCCGACGTATAGTAACGGAGATATTTAGAATTTTTGAAAATTCCCTCTCCAAACCGCCACAGGTCCGATTTCAGCCATTAACGAACTTAACCTTTCTTTTTACACAAAACGTTTATATACCGACTTTGGTAACGATCAAATAAAAATTACGACCGCTAGAGCGTTAGAAGACAAAGATATATATATATATATATATATATATATATATATATATATATATATATATATATATATACACATATATTTATATAATTTCGAACGGACCTCATTTTCGTCATCTCCTGGCTAGGATCAATGGACATTTGAAATCACGTCATGAGTACGACCTCATAGCTGATGTGCATTAAGGGAAATCTGCTAAAAGGTGATTTCAGACTCCAGCTCAACTTGCAAACATTTACGAATTTCCACAATTCCTCCTTTGCCCTTTTAAAACTAATAAATGTCGATTTACGGTTTGTTATATTCAAAGAAACCAATCCGTAACACAGAGCCTGCGTAAACTAAGCAGATTTCCCATGTGCTTCAATTCAACCCGACGCAGTTGATTTGAAAATCAATTTTGGAGGTGAAATTCAAAATTGATTTTCAATTTTTCCACTAAATAGAAATATATGTAATCTCAACTTCAAATTTAAGATGGGCATGTGATGATTACTGAAAACTGAATTCTGGAAACACAAAAAGTTTCTACTATTTCTCATATAGTAAGAAACCTGTTACAGAATTGGAAATGTATTATGAACTTATAGAAAAGTCCGTCACGCAGGGCTGCGTAAACTAAGCAGATTTCCCCCGTGATGTTTAACAATAGATAAATCTACATACTGCTAACACTATAGCACCGTCAACATCAAGTGAATAAATACAAAAGATAATAAGAAACCTCCAGAAGCGCCTGAAAAGTAAATAAACAGGAGTTCCCACTTCTCAAAGGAAATAGAAATAATTACTGAAGTATATCAGAATATAACATATTGTTGCGAAAATTAAATACATGAATAATCCTTCAGAGAGAGAGAGTCGCGTATTTGGAAAATGCGAGATAGATCAAAGAAGCTGACAGAGGGTCGAGCCCCTACTAGACCCGTCGAGTCCAAACGTTGAGGGCCCAGCCAATTCCCCTTTGATGTATGCCGACGACCTATATAAAGAACGGGCCAGACACGAGCGAGTCAGTTTCTTCTCAAGTGCTCATATGTTCGTTCGGTGCGACATAGTGCAGTGCGGTAGTGTTTTTATAAGAAGTGTTTTTATAAGAAGAACAGTGTTGTACCGTGACTGTAAGTAACAGTTTAGTGCCGTGTTTAAGACAATGTAGTGCCGCGAAGTAAAGGACAGTGCAGTGCCAGGAAGTAAAGGACAGTGTACAAAAAGGCGGCACTTTTTGTATACTTCAGTGACCGTGAGTGAATTATTGGACTGTGTAAACTGAAGAACAGTGAAGCTATCAGTGTATACTGTGAGCAGCAATTAAGAATAATTACCAAGTGTATTGTGCATTGTGAAATAAATTTTACAGTGATAAAAACTGTGAAACTTGTGAGTGTTTAATTTTGCAATCCAAAAGAACTCATATTATCAACGTTTATTACTGGTTTAGTAATAAAAACGTAACAACATTAATTTTCCATTTTTGAGGTGCTGGATGGTGAAGGAATTATTATCTCAGGTAAGAAAAAACGCCTCGTTCCTTCACTATTCTTTATTCGTTGTGACAGCGCTTTCAGAGCATACGCTCCATCATCAGTGCCCTGCTCTTCACAATGATGTGACAGGAACCAAGGATTCCCTGTGACTCCACATAATTTTATTGAAAACTATTTACTATATCTAGTACAGTAATTTATAGTGGATCAGGATAATTTTTATCTCAATCAATCAAATTTTAGTAGTCCAAAAATTTAACTTGGGGTCGCCATAACATATTTTCATTAATCTCATATAACTAAGGTTTTTTGAAAAAAATTTATGGTATTTAAGTTTCGAATAATGTGTTTTATTTCATAACAGAGCATTGTATATGTACCAATTAGCAGAAGTGGGGGTTTGTTGAAGGCTGAAAACTGAAAAATGCAAATATCTCGGTTAATACTTTTGGTTCAAATGTATCGCCAAATAATTTTATTTTCGGACTCTCTAAGTTCTTTACTCTCTTTAAAAAACATATATTCCACTCATCTATTATAACAACATTTTTTGACACATTCAAAATCAACAAAATCACATAACATTGGTGTGGCTACCAGGACATCAGAATATTGGACGAAGCACTGAAGTTGACATGCTCGCAAAACTAACGACAAAAAACACCAATAATGACATTAAAAAAAAACATCGGACGACCTAACAAAACTACATTAAACTAACATACTCCAAGAATGGCAACATACTGGTTACTAACGGACAACAAACTGAGACAAATTAAAAACTACAGTTAAGACATGGAGTGACAAATTTGAGGTATTTACACGGAGAGACGAAGTAGTCCTTACGAGACTACGTATAGGTCATTCTTTCCTTACCCATGGTTACCTATTTCAAAAGAAAAAGAATGTTTAACTGCAATGTGTGTAATGCTCCGCTTACAAATAAAAACACATACTAACAGACTGCAAAAAGACGTGACCATTAAAGATCCTCATGACTTACACGACTTACTTACAGAAGGTAGCCCACACATACCCATAATACTCCAACATTTACATGATATTAACATATACTCACAAATTTAGATTACATTTTAAAATCCTTTTAATCCTTCTTAAATTAAATATTTTAAATTCCAGCTAAACCGTTTTAACTGTATGTTTATGTGTGTGTGTGTGTGTGCGTGTGTGTGTGTGTGTGTGTGTGTGTGTGTGTGTGTGCGCGCGTGCGTGTGAGTGAGTGCCTGCACGCGTGTGTGTGCGTGTGCATGCGAGCGTGAGTGATAAATGATGTTTGAATGTGTGATAAAGAAAGTGAGAGCATATGATTGTAAATATTTTAGGTGTTAACCAATCTTCATTTTATTTACATAACTAATTTTTATATTTATTTGATTTTAGTTTAGTTTTTATCCATTGAAATTATATAATTGTTTACGTAATTTTATTAGTCTTTACGGTTTTTGTTTTTGAACTTATGTTTTGTTTTTATTTATTTATTTTATTTGTTATTTTGTGTTTATTGTTGTTTTTCGTTGTTTGGTTATTTGATTTCGTTCTATTATTTAGTTGAGTTTTATTTAGTTGCGTTTCGTTATATTGTTGCTTTCTGTTATTTAGTCGAGTTTTGTTATTTGTTTGCGTTCTTATTTTGTATTATTTAATTTTTTCTTGTTTCTATTTTCATTTTGTATTTTGTTTATATAAATTGTTTTTGTTGTTTTTTATGAGCAATATCGCCTCGCTGCGAACGCTCCAAAATAAAATAAATAAATAATACTCATGATAGAGAATAAATGTATAGAACAATATGTATAGACCATTTAAGTTCCAATAAGAATGGTTCTTTACAAATTTTTCGATCCGACGAACAGTAACGGAGATATTTCGAAATTCCCCCTCTTAACTCCCCTCCCACTGGTCCGATTTCAGCCATTAACGAACGTGACCTTTATGTTTGCATAAAACCATTAAATATCAAGTTTGGTAACGATCAAATAAAAATTGCGACCACTAGAGCGCTAACAGGCCTATATATATATATATGTATATATATATATATATATATATATATATAATTTTAAACTGACCTCATTTTCATCATCTCCTGGGTAGGATTGATGGACATTTGAAGATTTTACACGTCATGAGTACGACCTCAATAGCTGATTTCCCTCAAGGGGTATCTGCTAAAAAATCAAACGATTATAAGTAGGTGTTCAGTCGTTTTTGAATTGAAAATCCCGCGCTTACTTAGATCACTAACCCGCCGCACAATGGAGATCACGTAGGCGGTGGCCAGGAGAGGAAAATGCAGCGCTAGCTGTTACAAAGGAGAGCTCGTTTCTGTAAGTGAGCGCCATTGTTGATTCGGACCTCATGTTAAGTGCACGTACTGTGGTAGTTGGCTCGGTAAAAAGGGGAATAATTTTCGTCTCCCGCAACGCTACTGTCAAATTAGGATCACCGCATCGCAGATAAAGGTCACCGCAACCAGTTTTCACCCGCTAGAAGACAGAATCTCATTGGGAACACAAAACAACACAGGAAGAAAAAAATTCACTTCACGGAGAGTATATGTTTCCTGAAGGTACCTACTTCTTACTATAATGCTAGCATTATCTCCGTAAACAACTAAATGAGTACTCATAATATAGGACTGGTCGAATCATTATTTTGTGTATGTACATATATTATTGGCTTGCCGCTAAAGTTACTAAACAAAGGGCTAACCCTTGTGGTCTACCTAGGTTGTACAATCGTGTTTTATAAAATTAAATTTCCTTTGTTCTCTCAACATCTATATCAATAAATGTTAATGTTTGTGTCAATTAGATATAAGGTTAGCCCCTAAATTAGCATTCGTTTAAGGTTTGAGTTGTATAAAATTAGTTTCCTTACTATAAAGTTTATTATATGTTACTTATTCAATATATACATTGATTCTTTGGAGAACTCAAATAGTGACTTGTATTATTCACCCTCATCTTTCTATAAAATAGTACGTATTTCAGCTTAATGCTTTCTTATTATTGCCTTTAAAAAGCGTCCCGCCTTTACAGTAGGTATCTACTGAGGCTAAAAAAGTAATAATACTCATAACTCGCTTAATGTTTAAAAAAAAAATATTTATTTAGCAAAATTTCTAGAAAATTAAAATTCCAACAAATGTTATGTAAAACTTTTCAGTCCAACTGGACTAAGGAATGAGTTTCTATTGTCCCATTATTATAAGATCAAAGTCGTTGGACACATGGCCAACCAAAGACTAGTAAATTAAATGAAAACTAAAACGGACTTAGATTAATTGTTGACTTGAGAAGATAAGTGAAGTTGCCGGTAAATAGAGGAATAATTAGTTAATGTTTAGTGTTGCGCCTCACTTAATTTATAATGGAGGAACCTAATGGTTCGTATCCTGACGAAATAGCTTTCCATTCAATCATGAAGATACGATTTATTATCACGCTGGATATTGTTAATTACTCACATTGTGTAATAATGGTCTAACTATGCATTTACACACACACACATACACACACACACGCACACACACACACACACACACACAGACACACACACACACACACACACACACAAACACACACACACAAATACCCATTTGTGTACACACAATTTAAAACAAATCTACCACTAATTAAATGTGAATGCCGAAAGCTACGTTCTAGTAGTACAAAATAGTCCTACTCGACGGGGCTGCGTAAACTTAGCAGATTTCCACGTGCTGGTATAAATAATACCTTACACCATTGGATCAAATGATTAACTAATTAATTGAATTAACTCTTTCTTATATATATATATATATATATATATATATATATATATATATATTAGCCTGTTAAAGATCTAGCGGTCGAAATTTTGTTTCATTAATACCAACCTCGATATTTAAGCAATTTATGTAAAACCAAAAAAAATATCAAATCGGATCAGTGGGAAGGGGGTGGGGGTTTAGGGCGGAATTTTCAAAAATTCAACATATCTTACTACTTACTATACGTCCGAGCGAAAAAGTATATGAGACCAATCTTATTGCAAATTACATGAACTATAAATATTGTTATATACATTTATTCTCTATCTTGAATATGAACCGAGATATGTGCGTTTTTATTAAGTGGATGAGATCCGACTCCTTATACGTTTCTGGATTAGTTCGGGCATTTACGTAACTGTTCGGCTCTCCTGTAGGCTTCCCCTAACTTATGCTCCTTTACTTGCATATAGAGATATCGTTATCCTGAGATGATGGTTGAAGGTCATTTGTTGTCCCAGCAGAGATGTATGTGAGAGCCAGCAATATAGTGATGGAGGTAGAGCAGGAGTTGCCTCAGCCTTGCAAACAGGACCAACATGTCTCCTTCCAGTTCCAACTTATGCTCCTTTACTTGCATATAGAGATATCGTTATCCTGAGATGATGGTTGAAGGTCATTTGTTGTCCCAGCAGAGATGTATGTGAGTGCCAGCAATATAGTGATGGAGGTAGAGCAGGAGTTGCCTCAGCCTTGCAAACAGGACCAACATGTCTCCTTCCAGTTCCAACTTATGCTCCTTTACTTGCATATAGAGATATCGTTATCCTGAGATGATGGTTGAAGGTCATTTGTTGTCCCAGCAGAGATGTATGTGAGAGCCAGCAATATAGTGATGGAGGTAGAGCAGGAGTTGCCTCAGCCTTGCAAACAGGACCAACATGTCTCCTTCCAGTTCCAACTTATGCTCCTTTACTTGCATATAGAGATATCGTTATCCTGAGATGATGGTTGAAGGTCATTTGTTGTCCCAGCAGAGATGTATGTGAGAGCCAGCAATATAGTGATGGAGGTAGAGCAGGAGTTGCCTCAGCCTTGCAAACAGGACCAACATGTCTCCTTCCAGTTCCAACTTATGCTCCTTTACTTGCATATAGAGATATCGTTATCCTGAGATGATGGTTGAAGGTCATTTGTTGTCCCAGCAGAGATGTATGTGAGAGCCAGCAATATAGTGATGGAGGTAGAGCAGGAGTTGCCTCAGCCTTGCAAACAGGACCAACATGTCTCCTTCCAGTTCCAACTTATGCTCCTTTACTTGCATATAGAGATATCGTTATCCTGAGATGATGGTTGAAGGTCATTTGTTGTCCCAGCAGAGATGTATGTGAGAGCCAGCAATATAGTGATGGAGGTAGAGCAGGAGTTGCCTCAGCCTTGCAAACAGGACCAACATGTCTCCTTCCAGTTCCAACTTATGCTCCTTTACTTGCATATAGAGATATCGTTATCCTGAGATGATGGTTGAAGGTCATTTGTTGTCCCAGCAGAGATGTATGTGAGAGCCAGCAATATAGTGATGGAGGTAGAGCAGGAGTTGCCTCAGCCTTGCAAACAGGACCAACATGTCTCCTTCCAGTTCCAACTTATGCTCCTTTACTTGCATATAGAGATATCGTTATCCTGAGATGATGGTTGAAGGTCATTTGTTGTCCCAGCAGAGATGTATGTGAGAGCCAGCAATATAGTGATGGAGGTAGAGCAGGAGTTGCCTCAGCCTTGCAAACAGGACCAACATGTCTCCTTCCAGTTCCAACTTATGCTCCTTTACTTGCATATAGAGATATCGTTATCCTGAGATGATGGTTGAAGGTCATTTGTTGTCCCAGCAGAGATGTATGTGAGAGCCAGCAATATAGTGATGGAGGTAGAGCAGGAGTTGCCTCAGCCTTGCAAACAGGACCAACATGTCTCCTTCCAGTTCCAACTTATGCTCCTTTACTTGCATATAGAGATATCGTTATCCTGAGATGATGGTTGAAGGTCATTTGTTGTCCCAGCAGAGATGTATGTGAGAGCCAGCAATATAGTGATGGAGGTAGAGCAGGAGTTGCCTCAGCCTTGCAAACAGGACCAACATGTCTCCTTCCAGTTCCAACTTATGCTCCTTTACTTGCATATAGAGATATCGTTATCCTGAGATGATGGTTGAAGGTCATTTGTTGTCCCAGCAGAGATGTATGTGAGAGCCAGCAATATAGTGATGGAGGTAGAGCAGGAGTTGCCTCAGCCTTGCAAACAGGACCAACATGTCTCCTTCCAGTTCCAACTTATGCTCCTTTACTTGCATATAGAGATATCGTTATCCTGAGATGATGGTTGAAGGTCATTTGTTGTCCCAGCAGAGATGT
Source organism: Riptortus pedestris (assembly GCA_019009955.1). Classification (NCBI taxonomy): domain Eukaryota; kingdom Metazoa; phylum Arthropoda; class Insecta; order Hemiptera; family Alydidae; genus Riptortus; species Riptortus pedestris. Next base: position 252,953,086 of record CM032228.1, read on the forward strand.
ATGTGAGAGCCAGCAATATAGTGATGGAGGTAGAGCAGGAGTTGCCTCAGCCTTGCAAACAGGACCAACATGTCTCCTTCCAGTTCCAACTTATGCTCCTTTACTTGCATATAGAGATATCGTTATCCTGAGATGATGGTTGAAGGTCATTTGTTGTCCCAGCAGAGATGTATGTGAGAGCCAGCAATATAGTGATGGAGGTAGAGCAGGAGTTGCCTCAGCCTTGCAAACAGGACCAACATGTCTCCTTCCAGTTCCAACTTATGCTCCTTTACTTGCATATAGAGATATCGTTATCCTGAGATGATGGTTGAAGGTCATTTGTTGTCCCAGCAGAGATGTATGTGAGAGCCAGCAATATAGTGATGGAGGTAGAGCAGGAGTTGCCTCAGCCTTGCAAACAGGACCAACATGTCTCCTTCCAGTTCCAACTTATGCTCCTTTACTTGCATATAGAGATATCGTTATCCTGAGATGATGGTTGAAGGTCATTTGTTGTCCCAGCAGAGATGTATGTGAGAGCCAGCAATATAGTGATGGAGGTAGAGCAGGAGTTGCCTCAGCCTTGCAAACAGGACCAACATGTCTCCTTCCAGTTCCAACTTATGCTCCTTTACTTGCATATAGAGATATCGTTATCCTGAGATGATGGTTGAAGGTCATTTGTTGTCCCAGCAGAGATGTATGTGAGAGCCAGCAATATAGTGATGGAGGTAGAGCAGGAGTTGCCTCAGCCTTGCAAACAGGACCAACATGTCTCCTTCCAGTTCCAACTTATGCTCCTTTACTTGCATATAGAGATATCGTTATCCTGAGATGATGGTTGAAGGTCATTTGTTGTCCCAGCAGAGATGTATGTGAGAGCCAGCAATATAGTGATGGAGGTAGAGCAGGAGTTGCCTCAGCCTTGCAAACAGGACCAACATGTCTCCTTCCAGTTCCAACTTATGCTCCTATACTTGCATATAGAGATATCGTTATCCTGAGATGATGGTTGAAGGTCATTTGTTGTCCCAGCAGAGATGTATGTGAGAGCCAGCAATATAGTGATGGAGGTAGAGCAGGAGTTGCCTCAGCCTTGCAAACAGGACCAACATGTCTCCTTCCAGTTCCAACTTATGCTCCTTTACTTGCATATAGAGATATCGTTATCCTGAGATGATGGTTGAAGGTCATTTGTTGTCCCAGCAGAGATGTATGTGAGAGCCAGCAATATAGTGATGGAGGTAGAGCAGGAGTTGCCTCAGCCTTGCAAACAGGACCAACATGTCTCCTTCCAGTTCCAACTTATCCTACTTTATTTCTCCCAGCTTTAGAGTGTTTACTCAGGAAAACTGTTTTCAACCAATATATCACAGCTTGCTATAGCCCAACTCCTCATCCAATATTCCTGAATTAGACTTATCCCTCTACATCCCTACTCGTTCTACAACTATCGAAACGAATAATGGAAAATTTCATTATACTAATAGACACTTTTGACCAATGCATCAAGACCCTCATAAATATTACTAATTTAAATTTGTCCCTTAACAATTTAAATTCAACTTAAATTTAAATTCAAAACAAGAACGTAAAATTTTAATTGGTGACATCATCACAACAACTATTTACGTACATCTTGCACGATAAATGTCCTACGAAAATAATATTTAGAATAAAGACGTTCATGTTATAACAGCTTATTTTTATGGGGCGAATATAAATATAGATTTGCCTCATTTTTAGCAGATTTCCCCTTAAGGGAGCTATTGAGGTCGTACTCATGAAGCGATTTTCGATGAATTTCTTCAAATGTAAATCGATCCTATCCAGGAGATGACAAAAATGAGGTCTGTTAATATATATATATATATATATATATATATATATATATTTATATATAAATATATATATATATATATATATATATATATATATTAGTCTGTTAACGCTCTAGCGCTCTCAATTTTTTTTTTATCGTTACCAAACTCGGAATTTAATCGTTTTATGTAAAAAGAAAGATCAAGTTCGTTAATGGCTGAAATCGGACCAGTGGGAGGGGGACTTTTGGGGAGGGGATTTTTGAAAATTCGAAATATCTCTTTTATTATGCGTCGGATCGAAAAATTGTATATAATCAATCTTATTGCAAATTAAATTTACTATAAATATTGTTCTATACATTTTTTCTGTATCTTGAATATTAACCGAGATATTTGCATTTGTATTCTGCGTGTGATTGCCAGTAGGCTATGTTCGGACTTTCCGGCGAGAGCTCTGGTGGCCGTTTCCATAACTATTCGTCCCTCGTGAATAGGTTTAGAGGTTAGGTTAACTGTTTTTTGGGGCTAGAAACTACTGGGTTACTACGCCCTAAATAATGTTTTAGGTTTAGAGGTTTCTTACTACTACAGTTGTTATTAGGCAGATTTCTCTATTGCACAACCACGTGGGAAATCGGCATAGTTTACGCAGCCCCTGCGTGACGGACTTTTTTCGTTATCTCCTTGGTAGGTTCGATGGACATTTGAAGAAATATTTCGAAAATCGTGTCATGAGTAGGACCTCAATAGCTGATTTCCCTTAAGGGAAATCTGCTAATATAATGAGGACATATATAACAATAACTCATAGAATGATAAACAATAATAGAATATTATATTTGCCATAACATTTATTCTACAAGTTTTTGATGGGAAGTATATTTACGCAGATATTTCCAATTTCCGAAATTCCTCTATTCTAAATTCCCTCCCACTTGTCGGATTACAGCCATTCTTTCATTAAACGAATGCAATCTTCCTTTGACCATTAAACGTTTAAATATTGTGTTTTGTAACAATCAAACAAAAATTGCGATCGCTAGGGCGTCAACAGTCTAATATATGTGTTTTTCTGTAATCGTTGAATAATGTTAACATTACTAAACTGAAATGAGTGAAGAAAGTGAAACATTTTGCAATAGAGTGAAGAAAGTAATCACTTTGTTCACAAGTGAAGAAAGTGAATTGCCTTCTTAATTAGTAATAAGTATAAATTAAAAAATAATTTGAAGTTGGAAATTAAATGCTTTTAAATGTTTCTTAACATTGTAAGAATTTATTTTAACAAAATAAATTGAAATGTGAATGAATTATTGGTGGAAATAATCAATATATTTTAAAATTTAAATATAATAATAATTACCTTCCTTGTTTATAACCTGCACTTGTTTATAACTGCACTACTTCACAATCATCACTAGTTGTTTTATAACTATGCTTATAACCTTTCACAACCATGCTTATAACCTACCAACAACATACCATAATCTTCACAACATCCTAAATTTGTTCATATTCTGGTTAGATCTGATCATGTATTACACGATTACAAGAAAAATTTAATATTACACTCGTGACGAAGTAGAATTTACAACTCTCGTGAAATTACCACACTCGCTTCGCTCGTGTGGGTAAACGTTTCACTCGAGTTGTAAAATGATCTACTTTCGTCACTTGTATAATAAATAACTAATATGATTATGAACGGACCTTATTTTCATCATTTCCTGGGTAGCGTCGATGAAAATTTGAGAAAATTCTTCGAAAATCGTGTCATGAGTACAATGACCGATTACCATTAAGCAAAAGTCCGTCACGCAGGGGCTGCAGCAACTAAGCAGATTTCCCACGTGAAGTTATACAGTAGATAAATCTGCCCAATAACAATTGTAGTAGCAAGGTATCTCTAAACCTATTCAAGACGGACGAATAGTTACGGAAACGGCCGCCAGAGCTCTCGGCGGAATGTCCCGAACATAGCCGACTCCTGCCGATCACACACAGAATACAAAGGCAAATATCTCGGTTAATATTCAAGATACAGAATAAATGTATAGAACAATATTTATAGTAAATTTAATTTGCAATAAGATTGATTCTATACAATTTTTCGATCCGACGCATAATAACGGAGATATTTTTAATTTTCAAAAATCCCTCCCCTCTAAACCTCCCACTGGCCCGATTTCAGCCATTAACGAACTTGATCTTCTTTTTTACATAAAACGATTAAATTCGAGTTTGGTAACGATCAAACAAAAATTGCGACCGCTAGAGCGCCAACAGGCCTATATATATATATATATATATATATATATATATATATATATATATATATATATATATATATATATATATAGTATATAGATAGATAGATAGATAGATAGATAGATATAATTTTGAACGGACCTCATTTTCGTCATCTCCTGGGTAGGATCGATGGACATTTGAAGAAATTTTTCGAAACTCGAGTCATGAGCACGACCTCAATAGCTGATTTCCCATAAGGGAAATCTGCTAAAAAGTGGATGTTAATTAATAATTGACTAATACAAACACGGAGCTGCTGGATACTTTTAACGCAAGACGTAACTGCATTGCGTGTTTAACATATAGCAGTGCCCCCTGGTAATAAATGCAGAATAAAACGTGATTGGACCAAATGAGCAATAATGAACCAAATGTACTTCAGGCAGGTAGTGCGTTAACTATGCTCTTTTCTCGTACGTGTTGCCAATTATCGCAAAAAATAAAAGTCCAGTAAGGACAGTAATTGATATGAAGTTGTTCTTGATGTAACAGCCTTTTAGCAGATTTCAGGGAAATCAGCTATTGAGGTTGCACTCATGACGGAATTTTCAAAATTTTTCTTCAAATGTCCATCGATCCTACCTAGTAGATGACGAAAATAAGGTCCGTTCAAAAGTGTATATATATATACATACACCCGTATATATTTGTCTGTTACCGCTCTAGCGGTCGCAATCTTTGTTTTTAGATATTTAGTCGTTTTATGTAAAAAGAAAGATCAAGTTCGTTAACGGCTGAAATCGGACCAGTGGGAGGGGGGGGGGAGTTTAGAGGGAAGGGTTTTCGAAAATTCGAAATATCTCCGTTACTATTCGTCGGATCGAAACATTCTACAGAACCAATCTTATTGCAACTTAAATTTACTATAAATATTGTTATATACATTTATTCTCTATCTTGAATATTAACCGAGATATTTGCATTTTTATGAAGTCTGTGGTGGGGTAAGTCTAAGGCGGAAGCTTCTTCTAACCTGGCGTTTTTAACCTTACCTTCCTTACTTTGTGAGATTTATGCAAATACGTTCTGTTCATCCGCCCCCCCCCCTTCTTTAGTTCTTGGACTACTAAAATTTGAGTTATTAAAATATAAATTATTCTTACAATTCAGAAGCCGTTTCAGTTGGGTATTTATTTTAATTAACTGAAAGATTTCTCATTATCACGGTGGTATTGTGTTAACAGTATGCAGATTTCTCTATTGTAAAACTTCACGTGGGAAATCTGCTTAATTTACGCAGCTCCTGCGTGACGTACTTTTTATTTGACTACATGCTCCATTGCCACAAAGCATATTACATGAAACTTGGTATGTATATTACTACTAGCCCAACTTAGACTTTCGGCTATGTTAATAATCTTTGAACGCACAGGAATGGGGGTTATAAGGGAAGCCTGGAATTAAAAATAGCAATATTCCGTTTCGTATTGCTTTTTCGGCAAATATGCACATAAAAAAGTTTGATATTTTGTTTGTTGTTGTTATGAGTTTATTTTGTTATTAAGAGTAACTGTTGTCTTTATGCACTTTTGTCGTATACGGAAGTATAAATGTGTACGCTAAAAACTATAGCGGGAGTCAACAATTTTATTTGGCTCTAAAGACTCAACCGAACTAAACAAAACTTGGTATGTGAATAAGCTCTAACTCCTCTATGACAATAAGCTGTACAAATATTTCTAGGGACGAGCAGGAGTGGGGGTTGTAAGGGAGGCTCGAAATTAAAAATTGCAATATTTCGTTTCCTATTGTATATGCACATTACAAAAGTTGTTTATTGTGTTATTGGAAGTAACTTTTGTTATATTAACATTGCTGTATGACAAAGTAAAACCCACTACTGTTGTATACACTAAAAATTCAAGCGGGAGTCAACGATTTTAAGGAGATAATAGACTGAACCGTACTCAACAAAACTCCGCAGGGAATCAAACTCTGGTCCTGCTAATATATTATCTTATTTCCAATATCTTGATGTTATTGAAACAAATATGTACTATCATAAGAATGAAACGTTAATGGTAATGTCACGACAAAAGACAATATGTCTCCCAAACTGGATATGATTGTTTAAAGTATTACATGGGTTGCTGGGAGGTCTACGATCTCTTCCCCTCTCCTAGCTTTTTGTATATAAATAAATTTATTTTTAGGATACAACTATTATTTAATTCCATCATGTGGATAAATTATTAAAATAATATTTTGAATCAATAATATAAGAAAAACGATGTTCATAGCCCTCATGTGGGAGCGGAAGTTGACGGGAGGCTAAAAGAGTTAAATGGGTTTACTTATTTCCCGTGAAATGCTGGCATTGCTAGAAGTGATTTCTACTGTGATTTACTATTACGATTATATCTTATGAACAAAACTATGCTTAAACTATATGTGCTAGGATTGGTTTTTGACAGGAAATATGTACATTATAGATGATATTTAATTGTAATAAATGCTAACCGAGATTATGGATTTAATTATTCAAAAACGGTCTAAAAGTGAAGAGGGATAGATTAGGAACACATTTATATTTATTCTTCAAAACTAAAATTGCTATTCTACTCCTCCCCAAAAGATACCCTTTAGGATTGGCTATTTCGGAAAAAAAATACGTCGTAGAGGGAAGTGTAATTGTACTCGTTGAATTCTTGCTATAAGAATATTATCATTAGTCAGTCAACAATGATTTCCCGGGCATCGCCGGGTACCTTAGCTAGTATGGTATAACATAGATTTGAATTAATTTTTCCAGGTGAGGTACCTCATAGTATAAATTGGAATGAATTGTTGAGCATATGAATATTTCTACGCAAATTACTTGCTCAACACATCGTTCCTGGAGAAATGTACAAAACAAAAGTTAATCTAAATATCAAAGTAAACAACTTTTGTTATGTGCACGTTTGTCGAAAAACAAATAGGCAATGAAATATCGCGAATTTTTATTTCAGGCACCCCTTATAATCCCCACTCCCGTTCTAACCTAAACATTTTAATATATCTTATAATCATGGAAGAATTATTGCTAATTGGCATACCGAGTTTTGTTAAGTTCGGTTCAATCGTTAGCGCCCAATAAAATAGTTGACTCCCGTTTTAGTTTATCGTGTGTATCTCGTTTATACTTTGTTAAAAGACAAAAATAAATATCACAAAAGTTACTCTAAATAACAAAATAAACAACTTTTGTTATTTTCATATTTGCCGAAAAACGAATAGAAAACGTAATACCGCTATTTTAAATTCAGGCCTCCCCTTACAACCCCCACTCCTGGCAGTCCCTAGAACGGATGGTATGGCTTATTATAATGAAAGCGTTAGTGCTAATACACATAGCGAGTTTTATTCATTTCGGTTGGGTTTTTTGTCCCAAATAAAATTGTTCACTTCCGCAATAGGTTTTAGCGTATATCTCGTTTATAATTCAGTATATGAAAAAAGTGTATATAACAAAAGTTACTCTAAATAACAAAATAAACAACTTTTGTTATGTTCATATTTGCCGAAAAACCAATAGGAAACGAAATATCGCTATTTTTAATTTCAGGCTTCGCTTATAACCCCCACTCCTGTTCGTCTCAGAGGATATTAATATAGCCTAAGGTATAAGTCTAGTAAGTAGTAATATACATACCACTTTCATAAAATTCGGTTAGGCCGTTTATGCGTGAAAAGGTAACAAGTAAAGAAACAAATAAACAAACAAACACACGAAAGAAACAAAATGCAGTTATGGTGTCTATAACATGTGAAACGAAAAGTTATCATGAAAATTCACGAAAAAAATCAATGTACAGACAGATATTACAATTATATATATATATATATATATATATATATATATATATATATATATATATATATATATATGGTGACACGCATATACGAGTATATTACTATGAGCTTATGATGTATGTAGGGATAGTGCATAATCCGAGCAGATAATTGACCAATCAAGACGCCGAGAGCATATTGATATTGCTACGTGACTATAGTTGATATCCGGTGATTTAGGTAGCAGTGATTCACTGCCTCATTAACACATGTAGCACTCAGCCAGGGCTGCCAACCTTACCCCTACATTACACCCACTAAATTAAATACGCCACTCGTAATTCTAAAGGTGTTAAACACATATTAGAATAATGATAACAATTTAAAATTATATTATGCCAGAAGATGAAATAAATACACTGAACTTCCCCAAAACCCCAGAAAAAAGATACACGCAATCTTTAGGGGCTTTCATTTAGAGCTTTAAACTTCAAATTATTATGAAATTCTGAAGAAAGCTCAGTGACAAATACTTGAATTTTCATTATTCTTTTATTGTTGACTAGTAATTTGAATTATTACAATAATATCATTCCTAAAACCTTTCTTACTCCAAACTATGATTAAATTAAAACTATCCTAAGCATTAGATAACTAGATTTTCATTGTTCTGGCACACTCTAAATCAGGTGTGGGCAACCTTTGACAAGTTGGGGGCCTAACATTAGTGTGCAAATACTTTTGCGGGCCGCTTTTAAAAGTAGTGTAGTAATTTTAAAGTAGTGTTCATAATTTTTAACGAGAGATCAGACATGATCAGACATAGATATCAGATATTAAAAACGATAGATATCAGACATGATCAGACATAGATATCAGATATTAAAAACGATAGATATCAGACATGATCAGACATAGATATCAGATATTAAAAACGATAGATATCAGACATGATCAGACATAGATATCAGATATTAAAAACTATAGATATCAGACATGATCAGACATAGATATCAGATATTAAAAACGATAGATATCAGACATGATCAGACATAGATATCAGATATTAAAAACGATAGATATCAGACATGATCAGACATAGATATCAGATATTAAAAACTGTAGATATCAGACATGATCAGACATAGATATCAGATATTAAAAACGATAGATATCAGACATGATCAGACATAGATATCAGATATTAAAAACGATAGATATCAGACATGATCAGACATAGATATCAGATATTAAAAACGATAGATATCAGACATGATCAGACATAGATATCAGATATTAAAAACGATAGATATCAGACATGATCAGACATAGATATCAGATATTAAAAACGATAGATATCAGACATGATCAGACATAGATATCAGATATTAAAACGATAGATATCAGACATAGATATCAGATATTAAAAACGATAGATATCAGACATAGATATCAGATATTAAAAACGATAGATATCATACATGATCAGACATAGATATCAGATAATAAAAAACGATAGATAGTTGACTGTAAGTTTCAGTGGTTAATTTTATAAACCAAAAGAATAATTATAATCAACGTATATTATTTTTGTAATAAACGTAACAAAACATTTTATGATTATTGGTCTTTAATGCTCTTTCTCTAAATATGTAATATGACGAGAAGAGAATCGACGTGAGTTAAACAGCTGTTAGTTTTTTTCAGTTTGACATTTGGCACCCACGTGCTAATGGAAAATGTATGACAGTTGATGTCAGTTTCGGTTGACAGCTACACGTGCTTCCATTTCATCTCAATTACCGCTGAAAAACTACTTCTCTCCTACACTCTCCCATTTATCAAAATAATGCTGCCCCAATTTCTCGGCCACTCTATCGGCAACATATTAATCTTATACTCCGTTTCGATAATATCTTCCCCAACTTTAGGGTAAAATTAATGTTACAATTATTTGTTGTGAACTATATAAATTTGTATCGGCCATCATTTTAGGGCCGCACCAGTATCTTACTAAGACCCAAGCAATTTATTGAATAAATACAACCAGGTCATGCATTATACACGTAAAGGCAATTTTAGTATAGGCAGTTTGATGAAAATAAATGGTTTCGTAATGCTTTAAACTCTTCAGTTCCTAATGCACCCTCCAGGGTGCTCCTCTTTTTTTCTTTTCTTTTTAAATGTTCAACTCGTTTATTTATCTTTAAAGCCCTTCAAGCACACTTCAGTAATCTATAGAACGTGCCACAGCCTGCCCAAGCCACTAGAATGCTCTCACGAATGAGTATAACCTTCCAAAATCAGTTACCTTCATGTTTTCAAGTGTGATCAGAGCAGCCTCGCTTTTTTGAACTCGTTTTTTTTGTGTTTTGTTATTATTGAAATAATTACTGCTTCCAACCGTATCAAAAAAAACTGGAGAAAAACACAAAATACTTACTCAAACAATCGTGGCTAAAATTAGCTATAATTTTTGAAAACACTTTTTTTTCCATAAATTTGGATGCATAGCATATGGAAAAACTAAGTGGAAACAAAGTTACAATCGTGAATGCAATATAGGAATTGGAAAGTAAAGGAGCATCTAGCATTGGATATATAATCCCTCGTTGATGGCTAAGGATCTCAAAGGCCTATTATACACTTAAAAAAAAAAATCTAACCGTTTTATATATATAAGAGTACTCTTTTTCATTTTTAGCAGAATTCCCTTAAGGGAAATCAGCTATTGAGGTCGTACCCATGACGCGATTTTTGAAGAACTTCTTTAAATGGTCATCGATCCTACCCAGGAGATGACGAAAATGAGGTTCGTTCAAAAGTGCACACACACACACACATATATCTATATATATATATATATATTATATATATATATATATATATATATAAAATTGTAACCTCTGTCTGTATATATTATTTTTTTCTCTTAATTTCACGATAACTTTCCGTTTCACATGTCATAGACACCATAACTGCATTTTGTTTCTTTGGTATTTGTTTGTTTGTTTGTTACCTTTTCACGCATAAACGGCTGATCCGAATTTTATGAAACTTGGAATGCATATTACCACTAACCCAACTTAGACATTAGGCTATATTAATATTCTCTGAGACGAACAGGAGTGGGAGAGGATGAGGGAGGCCTGAAATGAAAAATTGCGATATTTCGATTCCCATTGGATTTCAATGATTTTCTATAAAAATATAAAAATACCATCATTAGTTAGTGAACGATGATTTCCTGGGCATTGCCGGATATATTAGCTAGATTGTATACAGAAAATACGTACATTATAGGTGATATTTCATTATAACAAATGCAATTCATGATTATGATTTGAATTATTCACGGTGTGTCAAACAGTGGAGAGGGAATGATTAGAGACTTATTTTCATTTATTCTTCAAATCTAAAAATTTTTTTCCATAAGTCACCTAACGGAGCCCAGACGGGGGAGCAGTTGTACTCGTAGAAGCATTGCGAAAAAAATAGAATCTTTCCGTCTCAAATGATTTCCCCGAGCGAAGCCTATATATATATATATATATATATATATATATATATATATATATATATATAGTGTTGCGAAAATTAAATACATGAAACATTAAACAGAGATATTCCCACGTATTTGGTGTCCAGTACCTTCGAGGCAGCGTCCTTTGATGTTGCCGGCCCTGTATATAAGCATGTTCAACTCAGTTATACTTTGTTCTCAGCTGCCTTCAAGTAATCATCAGTACGTTCAGTGCAACAGGACGACTTAGTTGCAATGCGGAAAAGTGTTTTATGTGAAGAACAGCGTTGTGCCGTGACTCTGTAAAGAACAGTATAGTGCCGTGTCTAAGACAGTGCAGTGCCGTTAGCTTCGCGAAGTAAAGGGCAGTGCAGTGCCGTGTTTCCTGTGAACGTCAGTGACCGTGAGTGAATTATTGGACTGTGTAATCTGAAGAACAGTGAAGCTATCAGTGCATACTGTGAGTAGTAATTAAGAATAATTAACCATGTGTGCAGTGCATTGTTAAATAAATTGTGCAGTGATAAAAACTGTGAAGCTTGTGTGTTTAATTTTGCAATCCGAAAGAACTCTTATAAACAATGTTTATTACTGATTTTTGTAATAAAAAACGTTACAATAAATACATATATATATATATATATATATATATATATATATATATATATATATATATGTGTGTGTGTGTGGGTGTGTGTGTATATATTATTTATATAATATATAATATATTATATATGTATATATATATATGTATATACAACTGCTCCAACGGTCGCAATTTTTGTCCGATCGTTACCAAATTAGATATTTAATCGTTCATATTTTCCTTATTTTATTATTATTATTTTTATTTATTCCGCCCCCCCCCCGGTCAGTCGTATATTTTCATTTATTTAATTTTCAACATCTTGATGTTTCCATACAATACTATTTGATTCTTATAAAAATGGTATTCCAATGAACCCATCAAAAACCACCTTTGTTCATTCCTTTTACGTTTCCCTCTATTTTTTTTTTGCTATTCTTTTTTTTGCGTGCACGATTTAATTATGAGTAAATCGCCGGTGTTGCGGAACTCATTTAAATAAATAAATAAAAAAAAAAAATAATAATCGTTCATAGATGACAAAGAAAGATCAGTTCCCGATAATGGCTGAACTCGAAACATAGGGAGGGGGGGGGGAGTTAAATGGGGATGTCATAGAAAATCGAAATATCTCTGTTACTATCCGTCGTATCGAAAATTTGTATAGATCCAAACTTATTGAAAATGAAATGTACTATAAATAGAGGTTATATTCATTTATACTCCATGTTGAATATTAATAGGGATATTTGCATTTTTCGGTCCCTCTCACACTCATGTCATGTTAATAATAAGCTGTTATATCATGAACCACTTCATTCCAAGGTTAAACACCAAATATTGTTTTCATTGAACTTTGTAAGATGTGTGCAAATACGTTTAGTTGATCCCCTCCTTTTTCTTTTCTTCTTGGACTGCCAACATTTGATAAATTGAAATAAGAATTATCCTGATTCATTATAAATTACAGTAATAAATATAGTAAATAGTATTCAATTAAATTTATATGTTAAATTCAGATATATCACAGTAATTGTTTTGTTTTTTTCTGGTGAAGAATATTTCTATCTGCCTATCTCTAGGACAAGCATTTTTTGTTTACAATACAGACGCTTTCCGTTGTGGAGTTTATTAAAATTGACTCATTACCGTTCGTATTTATTCACTAAATATCCACGGTGGTGTTAAGTGTTACCAATATAAAGGTCTGTCTATTGTAAAACTTCAAGTGGGAAATTTGCATTGTTTACACAGGCCCTGCGTGACCGACATATCTTTGTCCAGCAGGGGGACGAACTTTTAAGGAGTCGGTATGGATCCAGAAGGAAAAATAAATTGGGAAAAGCGTAAAGAAGTATTAGCAGATTTCCCTTAAGGGAAATCAGCTATTGAGGTCGTACTCATGATGCGAGTTTCGAAAAATTTCTTCAAATGTTCATCGATCCTACCCAGGAGATGACGAAAATCAGGTCCGTTCAAAATTATATATATATATATATATATATATATATATATATATATATATATATATATTTGTCTGTTAACGCTCTAGCGAGTCGTAAATTTGTTTGATTTGTTGATCTTTACCAAACTCGGAATTTTAATCGTTTTATGTAAAAAGAAAGATCAAGTCGTTTCGTTAATGGGTGAAATCGGACAAGTGGGAGGGGGTTTAGAGGGGGATTTTTTAAAATTCGAAATATCTCCGTTATTATGCGTCGGATCGAAAAATTGTATAGAATCAATCTTATTGTAAATTAAATTTACTATAAATATTGTTTTATACATTTATTCTCTATCTTGAATATTAACCGAGATATTTGCATTTGTATTGTGTGGGTGATCGGCAGGACTCCATGTTCCGGACTCCGCCGAGAGCTCTAATGGCCGTTTCTGGAACTATTTCTCCCTCGTGAATAGGTTTAGAGATCCCTTCCTACTACAGGCTCTTATTGGGCAGATTTCTCTACTGTGAAACTTCACGTGGGAAATCTGCTTAGTTTACGCAGCCCCTGCGTGACGGACTTTGTTTACTCACGATACGACTCATGTTTTAGCAGATTTCCCTTAAGGGAAATCATCTATTGAGGTCGTACCCATGACGCGATTTTCCAGGAGATGACGAAAATGATGTCCGATCAAAACTATATACATATATTTGTCTGTTAACACTCTAGCGGTCGCAATGTTTGATTAATCGTCACCATACTCGGTATTTAAACGTTTGCTGTAAAAAGGAAGATCAAGTTCGTTAGTGGCTGAAATCAGACCAGTGGGAGGGGGGGTTTAGAGGGGGATTTTCGTAAATTCAAAATATCTCCGTTATTATGCATCGGATCGAAGATTTGTATAGAATTAATCTTATTGCAAATTAAATTTGCTATAAATATTGTTATACACATTTATTCTCTATCTTGTATATTAACCGAGATATTTGCATTTTTATGAAGTCTGTGAGACATGTGGTCGGACACAGTTAGAATTAGTTCGGCCATATCCGTCATTCCTCGGCTCAGGTGGGAGGCGTCTAACCTTACCTGTCGTTTCTAACCTTACCTTACCTTCGTTACTTTGTGAGATTTATGCAAATACGGTCTGTTCATCCGCCCCCCCCCCTTCTTTAGTTCTTGGACTACTAAAATTTGAGTTATTAAGAAATAAATTATTCGTACAATGCAGAAGCCGTTCCAGTTGGGAATTTATTTTAATTAACTGAAATATTTCTCATTACCGTTTGTATTTGATCACGGTGGTGTTGTGTTATCAGTAAGCAGATTTCTCTATTGTAAAACTTCACATGGGAAATCTGCTTAGTTTACACAGCTCCTGCGTGACGGACTTTTTAACTTCCTTTGGTCAATCCTGCTTCTTTTCAGTTGTGCTGGCTTGATGATGATGAGGTGGTGCTCGGCTGTTCTAGTTCGCAGATTTAATAAGCTAACAACAACAAGCATCGGTCTTCTCATGCAGTACACTAGCAACTGACTGTCTAAACTTTATTTTACGGTAGGCTAAGTAGTAACTAGGGGCAACGCGGCCCATCTGCAACATTGTGTTCCTTCAAATATCATTATTTTATAGTTTGTTATCTTTATCAATTATATCATCTTGATATTATTTTATCCGTGGTCTTCTCCAGTTGTGGTCCGGCTCGCTTAAATTTGAAATTCCCACTAGAATGTTATATTCTGCTAAAAGGAAAATCTGCTAAAAATCATCTGAGTAATCTGTTTTATCGAGAAGCCAGTATTTTTCATTAAATCTCACCATTTAAATATTACTTTTGATGATGATAAAAATGCCCCCCCCCCATTTCCGATACTTTAAATGAAAACTTGAACTGACACGAAGATTGATTTCCATTTAGGACCATTAAATTTCTGGTTGAAAAGGTGCCTTGCTTTATCTCTTATCAGCTGAGCCATTATCCGATATGGCAACCATTAGAAAGGGATTTTCTTTTCGGCATTGTTCTTCTCTTATAATTTCGGAGCAGCAGGAATATTTATTTACAAAGCTCTTCACAAAGTATAGGTAGATTACATTGATAAACAAAATAAAAAAAAAACTTTCGGTGGATATCTTGGTATCCAACACTTGTTTTAAGACAATTGAGACCTGCTGATTAAAAATATGCAAACCGTTTGTCTCTATCACCCACCGTTTTTGAGATATCGGGCATTAACCATTTATATAAATTTAACATTGTATCAAGGCAAAAAACTAGCATATTACTGAATTGAGTACATAAACTATATAGCAACATCTGGTTTAAGGTATAATACACATATAAAATTCATAAGTATAACATAAAGTTCCTTAATTTTAAGTTAGTTTGGTTTGAATTTCTTGGCTGTAGACTTGGGTTTGTGCTGAGCATTTGGGATGTTGTGCTGAAGCATGGATGAGTAGTCAGCCAACATTGCTCGATCGGCCCTGATAGCTTGACCCCATCACGGAGATGTCCTCATGGAAACGTTCGCCATGTTCATCACTGACAGAACCTAGCTTCTCAGGAAACAAGTCGAGGAGAAGAATCTTGAGGGACATGTTGCAACCCATCAAGCTGCACGCACTAATGCACTTATGCACAATATTTAAATAGTCAGGAGATTTATAATTTCCAAAGAAATTGGCTACAACAGACTTGAATGCCAACCATGCGTGGATCTTCCTTATTTGTGGTCCATGAACACACCTTCTTTCACTTTCGCACTCCTCAACTCGGGAAACTTGTTGGATAGGCACCTAAAAGAATCTGAGTTGTCGTCTAGTGCCTTCACGAAGTTCTTCATGAGTCCCAGCTTTATATGAAGTCGAGGCATAACAACTATTTCCACACTCAACCAACGACACATGAAGGATGTTTTTACTACCTGGGATTTGGAAAGAAAAAATTATTATAACCTAAAGTTAGTCACATGTCATTAATGACAAAAGCCAACAAAAAATATGCTTAACAACGAAGCTTAAAAGATCGTCACGCAGGGGCTAAGCGTAACACATAAGCCCCACTATAGATTTTCCCATAGTGACGTTTGTAGAAATAGAGAAAATCTCTGCATTACTGGTAACACAACACCACCGGTGGATTTTTTCAATACCACAAGATTTGGGGGGTTTAAAGATAGGAGAAATCCTTTCAGTTAATTAAAAATAAATTCCCAATTAAAACGGCGGTCTGAATTGTAAGAACTCATTTATATTTTAATAAAACTCAAAACTTTAGTAGTATATCGAACTACTATACGATCCTTGTGTGTAACAGAAGGGTGAGCAAGGCTCTGGCTAACCACCCTCCATCGATTTTATTTTCCCTTTCCGCCATGAAATCATGGGGAAAGTCGAATGTGAAACGATCGTTTTTTTTTTTGTTGCATAAATCTCCACAAAGTTTTAATCGAAGGATATGGTTAAAGGTTGGAGAAACGCAAACAGCGTCCAGTAATGGTTAGAAGAAAATGTTTCCACCTGACCCCGAGCGCATAATGACGAGGAAATGGCGCAACCCCTATAATAACCGACCACAGACTTCATAAAAAAAACAATGCAAAAATATCTCGGTTTAAGTTATTCAAGATAGAGAATAAATGTAGATAAACAATATTTATAGGAAAATTTTAAATTGTCAATAAATTAGTAACGATTGGTTCTTATAACAATTTTTTTTTCGATATCCGATGCATAATAAACGGAGATATTTTTTTTTCCATTTTCGAAAAATCCCCCCTCTAGACCGATATCAGCCATTAACGAACTTGATCTGTCTTTTTACATAAAACTGTTACATATCGAGTTTCGTAAAGATCAAACAAAAATTGCGACCGCGAGAGCATATATATATATATATATATATATATATATATATATATATATCATTTTGAACGGACCTCATTTTCATCATCTCCTGGGTAAGATCGATGGACATTTGAAGAAATCAAAATCGCGTCACGAGTACGGCATCAATAGCTGATTTTCCCTTGATGGAATCTGCTAAAATGACACCGCTCCCACCTTCCTAGCACAATTAGAAGCGATTTAAAGAAAGCCCGTATGGCGTTATTAGGAAAATTAGGGCATTGCATTAAAAAAATAAACCTGACGTTAAAGAGCAAAACAGTTTTCAGATGAAAACCGGCATTAGAAAAAGTAAATGTGCAAGATACCTATGGCTTGTTTATCAGTGTTATCTATACTTGCGTAGCTCATCTCATAGTGTAGATATTGAGTATATGCTTTCCTTGTTCCACTCAGAGAATATATGCTGTATCTATTGAACCTCATTGGGTATAGCAAGTGTATATAATAGCATAGCTATGACTTTTAATGTTAAGGCATAATTCGTTCAGGTCATATTAGAACCTTGTGCTCCGTGTGATTTTTAGCAGATTATCCTTGAGGGAATCCAGCTATTGAGGTCACACTCATGACTCGATTTTCGAAAGAGTTCCTCAAATGCCCTTCGATCCTTCCCAAAAAATGATGAAACTTAGGTCATTTTAATATTATATATATAGTATATATATATATATATATATATAGAGAGAGAGAGAGAGAGAGAGAGAGAGAGAGAGAGAGGGAGAGAAAGAGAGGGAGAGGGGGAGAGTGAAAGAGGGAGAGAGGGAGAGGGAAAGAAAGAGAGGGAGGGAGAGAAAAAAGAGAGGGAGAGAGGAGAGAGGAGAGGGAGGGAGGGAGAGAGAGAGAGAGAGAGAGAGAGAAAGAAAGAGAGAGAAGAGGGGAGAGGAGGAGAGAGAGAGAGAGAAAAGAGAGAGAAGAGATAAAAGAGAATATGAGAGATGGAGGAGGAGAGAGAGAGAGGGAGAGAGAGAGAGAGATGGAGAGGAGTGAGAGGGGGAGAGGGAATGGGAGAGGGAGAGAGGAAAGGGAAGAAGGAGGAGAGAGAGAGGGAGAGGGAGAGGGAGAGAGGGGGAGAAGGAGAGGGAGAGAGGGAGAGGGAGAGGGGGGGGGAGAGAAGGAGGGGAAGAGAGATAGAGGAGAGAGGGAATGGATAGACAGACAGGGAGACAGAGAGAGAGAGAAGAGAGATAGAGAGAGAGAGAGACACAGACAGACAACAGACTACAGAGATCAGAGAGATAAAGAGAGAGAGCGTGGAGAGAGGAAGGGAGAGACATTAATAAATATTTTGTATGTTAAACGCTTCTAGCGGTCGTAATTCTTGTTTTGATCCTTACCAAACTCAATATTTAATCGTTTTAGCTCAAAAATAAAGATCGTGTTTCGTCAATGGCAGAAAACATGCCAGTGCGATGGGGGGGGGGTGGTTAAGGGGGGTATTTCGTAATAGTGAGATATAGTTTATTATTTTAATTCATTCATTTCATTATATACATTATATTAGTTTGTTTTGCTCGTATTATTGTTTAGTTATTTAGTAATTATGGCTAATAATATATCAGAATCTATAAATAGAAGAGCAAAAGAAATCATGGCAGATTTGTTACCAGCAAAATCAAAAGATAGGTATGAAGAAGAGTATACAAGATTGTCAAGAGGATATTTTAATCAGAAACAATCCAACTACGAGTAAAAGTGTGAATGTGTCAAACAAAAAACAAGTAATAGAATCTTCAAAGGGTATTATGTTTTCAAACAACCAAAATTGTACTTTTAACATTTCTATAAATCAAAAATAAACGAACTAACTTTTTTTAGCATTTTGAAATATATCAGTTGTATTAAATGATAACATAACGTAAAACAATCCATACATTAAACATTCATCATGTCCCCATAACCACAAGATAACCTTCTAATAAAGAGGTACACTTTACTTTACTATAAATATTGTATATATACTCTATCTTGAATATTAACCGAGATATTTGCATTTTTATGAAGTCTGTGGTCGGGTTAGTTCGGCCGTGCTCGGCTCTGGCGGAAGCTTCTAACCTAATCTGGCGTTTCTAACCTTACCTAACCTTCGTTACTTTGTGAGATTTATGCTAATACGTTCTGTTCGTCCGCCCACCCCCCATCTTTAGTTCTTGGACTACTTATTCGAGTTATTAAAATATAAATTATTCTTACAATTCAGAAGCCGTTTCAGTTGGGAGTTTATTAAAATTAACTGAAAGATTTCTCATTGCCGTTTGTATTTATTATGGTGGTGTTGTGTTACCAGTACGCAGATTTCTCTATTGCTAAACTTGACATAGGAAATCTGCTTAGTTTACGCAGCCCCTGCGTGACTTTGTTGTAGTTGGAATAAGGACCTCCAGACAGACCTAGAGCATCCTTCCAGGATCCGTCCAGTGATCTATGTCTCCAATCTCCCCCCAACCCTTCCTCCTTCAGATTTCCTCGTCACTGATAACACTATCTTGTTACTGGAAACGTTTCAGGCTCACATACAAGATAGAAGGGCAATGGCTCGCTCCAAGATAAACAGATGAGATAATTGGGAGAAACGATATACATACTAATCAAT
The DNA here is from genome assembly GCA_019009955.1 of Riptortus pedestris. Taxonomy (NCBI): domain Eukaryota; kingdom Metazoa; phylum Arthropoda; class Insecta; order Hemiptera; family Alydidae; genus Riptortus; species Riptortus pedestris. The sequence continues at coordinate 252,973,035 of CM032228.1, forward strand.
TATGCTAGTAACGATGCGATGCTCCATATTTTAAAGTTTAGCAGATTTTCGAAAAATTTCTTCAAATGTCCATCGATCCTACCAGGAGATGACAAAATGCGGTACGTTTAAATATATATATTGTTTAATTTTTGTCTAATTGTTTCCAAATTCGAAATTTAATCGTTAAATACAAAAAGAAAGATTAAGTTCGTTAACGGCTAAAATGGAACCGGTGGGAGGGATGGGGGTTAGGAGGGGAGGATTTTCGAAAATTCGAAATATTTCCGTTACTATACACCTAATCGAAAACTTATATAGAAGCAATTTCATTGCAAATTACATTTACTGTGAATATTTTTATATACATTTATTCTTTATCTTCAATATTAACCGAAATATTCGCATTTTTTTTTTCAGTTTGTAGCCTCTGCAAACCCCCACTTCTACTCATGTTACATAAACATTACTCTGTTATACAATAAAGCACATTATTCGAACCTTAAATATGAAATATTGTATTCAAGAGACTTCTATTATACGAGATATGCGCAAATATGTTCTGGTGATCCCCCCCCCCGGTCTTAAGGTCTTCGATTACTAAAATTTGATTGATTGAGATAAAAATTATTCTGAGTCATTATAACTTACAGTCCTAGATATTGTAAATATTTTTTAATCAAATTAATACGTTATATTCAGATATATTTCAGTATTTTTTTTTTCGTTCCAGTGAGAGTAGGGTAGGCAGAAGCTGTAGGTTTATATTTCAGACGCTTCCCGCCCAGGGAAAGATTTCTTATTGCCGTTTGTATCTATTCACTTAATATTCAAGGTGGTGTGTTACAGGTATGAAAGTATTTATCTATTATAACAGCACGACGGAAATCTGCTAAATTTACACAGCCCCTGCGTGATGGACTTTTTTAAATTTTATATCTAAGACTTTATAACTTTATAAATTGTATGTCACTTTATACTAATAAAGCATACATATTGAGACGGGTTATCTACGAATCAAAGCCCCTTACTAGCTAGGGTGGAACAAACGATGTTTTTCAACGAGTTAGAGATTTCCCACGTGACGTTTTACAAGAACGTCGATTTTAGAGAAATCTGCCTACTAATGACGGCAGTAGTGGTAAGGACGGCAGTAGTTACGGAAATGGCCGCCCTAGCTCTCGGCGGAAAATCCCGAACATAGCCGACTCCTGCCTCCCATACACACAATACAAATGCAAATATCTCGGTTAATATTCAAGATACAGAATAAAGGTATAGAACAATATTTATATTAAATTTAATTTGCAACATGATTGATTCTTTACAATTTTACGATTCGACGTATAATAACGGAGATATTTCGAATTTTCAAAAATCCCTCATCTAAACAAAAACTCCCACTGGTCCGATTTAAGCCATTAACGAACTTCATCTTTCTTTTTACATAAAACGAATAAATTTCGAGTTTGGTAACGATCAAACAAAAATTACTACCGCTAGAGCGTTAACAGACAAATATATATATATATATATATATATATATATATATATATATCTATTATATATAGATATATAAAATTGTAACCTCTGTCTGTACATTGATTTTTTTCGCGAAATTTCACGATAACTTTTCGTTTCACATGTCATAGACAACATAACTGCATTTTGTTTCTTTCGTGTATGTTTGTTTGTTACCTTTTCACGCATAAACGGCTGAACCTAATTTTATGAAACTTGCTATGTATATTACTACTAACCCAACTTAGAGTTTAAACTATTTTAATATTCTCTGAGATGAACAAGAGTGGGGGTTATAAGGGAAGCCTGAAATTCAAAATAGCGATATTTCGTTTCCTATTGGTTTTTCGGCAAATATGAACATAACAAAAGTTGTTTATTTTGTTATTTAGAGTAACTTTTGTACTATACATATTTTTCGTATACCGAATTATAAACGAGATATACGCTAAAACCTATAGCGGAAGTGAACAATTGTATTTGGCACAAAAGACTAAACCGAACTAACTAAAACTCGGTATGTGTATTAGCACTAACGCTCTCATTATAATAAGCCATACTGACATTTCTAGGGACGGACGTGAGTGGGGGTTGTAAGAGAGGCCTGAATTTAAAAGTAGTGATATTTCGTTTCTTATTGGTTTTTCGACAAACATGCATATGACAAAAGTTGTTTATTTTGTTATTTTCAATAACTTTTGGTATATTCACTTTTGTTCTATAACAAAGTATAAAGGAGATATACATTATAAACTAAAGCGGAAGCCAACAATTTTCTTGGGCACTAACGATTGAACCGAACTTAGCAGAATTCGGTGTGTGAATTAGCATTAATTCTTCCATGATTATAAGCTATATTAAAAATTTTAGGTTCAAAGGTTAGTGGGGATTATAAGAGAGGCTAAAATGAAAAACTCGCTTTTTTTATTTTCTATTTGTTTTTCGCCAAACGTACACATAACAAAAGTTGTTTACTTTGTTATTTAGAGTAACTTTTGTGTGCATTCACTTTTGTCGTAAAATGAAGTAAACACGGGATATACGCTAAACGGGAGTCAATAATTATATTAGTACTTATTTAAGGGGTTTTAATAAATGAATATTATGACAAATGATGTTATGTTTTCGTCTTATATGATAGTTCAAAGTATGATTCGGATTAGTGAGGTATAAATCTTCGTCACCCCCTCCTCATTTATTTATTTTTCCTAGAAAATAACTTTGTTATTTATTTCCAATAGAAATATAAACTATAAGAGCATTTCCATTATTTTATTTGTATAATGTCCCTTGATGATATTGAAACAAATATTTAATATAATAACAATTAAACGTTAATGGTAATGTCATTATGACAAAAAACAATATGCGTTTAAACTCGATATGATATTTTCAGGGTACCACTATTATTTAATTCCATCCGGTAGATAAATTATAAAATAATGTTTTGAATCAATAATTTAAGTAGAAGAATGTTGAGAAGTCTCATGCGGGAGCGGAAGATGACGGGAGCCTTACCAGTGAATTGAGTTTACTTATTTCCCATCTGGCATTACTGGAAGCGATTTCCAGTGAGATTCACTATTACAAATATAATCTTACGTGCAAAATTTTGCCTATACTATGTGAGCTCAGATTGACTTTTGAAAGGAAATATGTTCATTATAGATGATATTTAATTGTAATAAATGCTACCCATGATTATGGTTTGAATTATTGAAAAACGGTGAGTCAAAAAGTGTAGAGGGATAGATTAGGAACACATTTTCATTTATCCTTCAAAAATAAAATTTCTATTCTATTAATCCCCAAAAGTTACCCTTCAGGGTTGGCTATTTCGGAAAATCATTACGTCGTGGAGGGAAGTGTAATTGTAGACATTGAATTCTTATTATCAAAATACCACCATTAGTCAGTCAAGAATGATTTCCTGGGCATCGCCGGGTACCTTAGCTAGTTTATATATATATATATATATATATATATATATATATATATATATATATATATATAAAAATATATATATATATATATATATATATATATATATAATTTTGAACTGACCTCATTTTTCGTCATCTCCTTGGTAGGATCGATGGACATTTGAAGAAATTTTTCGGAAATCTCGTCATGAGTACCTCAATAGCTGATTTCCCTTAAGGAAAATCTGCTAAAAATGCCAATATCTCGGTTAATATTGAAGATATGAAGATAAAACATGTTAGCAGATATTATAGAACATTACATTTGGAATGATATAGGTTCAATACAATTCTTCGATCCGACTCGTATTAATGGAGCCATCTCACATCAACGAAATTCCCCTCTGAACCCCCCCCCCCCTCGCACTGGCTTGTTTTCTGCCATTAACGAACTTGATCTTTATTTTTGAGTAAAACGATTAAATATTGAGTTTGGTAAGGATCAAACAAGAATTACGACCGCTAGAGCGTTAACATACAAATATATTAATATCTCTCCCTTTCTCTTTCTCTCTTTTTTTTTTTTTTTTTTTTTGTTTTTTTCTTTTCTTTTTTTTTTTTTTGGCGTCTGTTGCCAGCTGCAATATTGCTATATTTGCTGAAAGGGTGACATCGCAAAGTATTAAAGTCAGTCATAGCTAGCATCCTCTAGACGGGAGACTTTTGTCGGTGACATCTCGCTAATCCTTCAGCTTTGCTCCAGCCTGACTACTTCTCGCCTGCACTACCTCTCACGGCAGAGTCTGATAGAGGACTTCTATAAAAACAGCTAAGTTGTTTTATTGTAATCTAGTTTAAGCAGATATAATTGCCCCCTTATTAAAAGATGCCTTTTCATTTTGATTTACATTTATCATTGGTGAATTTTAATTATAAATAAATTTATATATATATATATATATATATATATATATATATATATATTTATTATACTGTTGGGTTAATTATTTAGATTAATATTTAAATTTAATCTAGGTACCGTCCTACTTCTCAGGGTCATATATTGCACGGCAAGCATTCCCGTTTCCACCATCTCTGCTATAAGAGCTAATTTATTTATTTAATCCGAGATATAGCACATTTAGGCTAGATAATTAAAGAAACACTTACGCTCTCGTTGCATCTTGGGAGTCCGAACTCCCATTCTTGTCCTCCGAGATTGACCCTTGGGACTCTCAGGGGTCTGCTGTTTCGTCCCTTGACAGGTGCTGCTACCTCCTTTAAAGCCTAGTAATAGTCACTCGGATCTCATAGATAAAGAGACAAGCGGGGTGGCTCTAAGGCTCGACCGTTACATATGCCACCCAGAGAGAAAAAAAAAATTATATATTATTTTTTTTTTATTTTTTTTTTATTTTTTTTTGGCCAATAAATATATTATATATTTTTATTTATTTTAATATTACCAAATTTTTTTTATTAACAATAAATATTAATTTTTTATATATTTTTATTTTTCAATATTACTAAAATTTTTTTATTATTATTTTTTTTTTTTTTTTTTTATTTTTATAATTTCTATTTTCAAATCTCCCATTACCACTTCCAAAATTTTTGTTGAGTGGTTTTGTAATTTGAATGCCCAATACTATTACAAAATTGTCGGGAAACATTATCCGGGGTTTCTTGGATGAAAGCTCTTACTAGGGGGAAATGACTATGTCTCCTGTTATAACCTGGTGGCCTACTCCATGAATTTCGATCCCTATTTCTCTATAATTTTCTCTTTGACTATTTCTTACTCTATTTGGGTTGTTTCCCTCATTCTCACGATTTTCTTCTCCATCCGTTCCCCTCATTATATCCTGAGCTGGTAATTTTTGTAAAAGGTCAAGAAATTTCTCTTTATTACTGATTTGGCCGTCCCCCAAGATACATTGTATTTGCATGGGAAGTGTTTTATTATGCATTTTATTTGATAAGAATCGGGAAAAGGTGGATTAAGGTATTTACAGTCTTTAAATAATTTCCTGGCATAATCATCCATAGTTAAATTTTCTCCTGGGCGATATTTCCCATTGGTAATTTGATTTCTACATTCATCCTGCCTATCTTCTCCCCAATATTTATTTTAAAAATCTTTCTTTAAAATGAATGAATTGTTTTTAATAAATTCCTTTTCAATCAGCCTCCAAGTTCTGGGAACTCCCCTCATGCACTCTGAAATAATTAACTCTTGTTTTCCCCATGTATCTACTCCATAAATGTTAAAATAATTTTCTAATTCAGACAGAAAGTCAGTAGGGCTCTCCTGTCGACTATCACTAAATTTAGGACATCTCGCTTCAGGATTGACTCTAATTTCTTTACAGTTGGGCAAATGACCTATCTGAACTTTTTTTAATTTTTGCCGGATATTTTCCATTTCATCCATTAATTCCGTTTTTTTGAAGTTTAACGTTTTTTTTTTTAAATTTTCTGTTTCTACATTCTTCTAGTTTGTTCGATATCTATTTTCTTCTTCTTTCTTCTTATTTAAATTATTCTAGTTTGTTATTATTTTCTTCTAGTTTGGCTTCCAATTTAGTATTTCCTGCTTTTATTAAGTTCATTATAGCTTCCAGCATGTTTTGATCTTTTTCGATAGACCTACTGACCTCTTTTTGTCCTTTTAAATCGTTTAAATTATCTATTATTCTGGTAGAAGTACCTCGCGGTTGTTCAAAACCCAAAAAGCTCAAATTTGCTATCTCAGTAGATAACGGTATTCCCGAATCCTCTAATTGAATTATATGTCTATCCTGATCTTTATATATGATATTATTGGTCTGTGTTCCCTCTAACGGTTCACTTTCAATAGATAGATTTTCAAGATCCAAATTATCACTTTCCTCTTCTAGATCACTAATCCTATCCTCAAAACTTTTGCTATTAGTATTAATATCCATTTTTATAATCTTATGTTAATTAATTTTTTTTTTTTTAAATGAACAATCTAAATAAATATTTTAAATGTTTAAATTTAAAAAAAAATGTTTAAGCCGTGCCCTTTCACGTTGGGGCCATTTTATATAATGAAAGGTTAATTATTTTTATTAATATTTAAATTTAATCTAGGTAACGGCTACTTCTCAGGGTCTTATATTGCACGGCAAGCATTTTTGTTTCCACCATCTCTGCTATAAGAGCTAATTTATCTATTTAATCCGAGATATAGCACATTTAGGCTAGCTAATTAAAGAAACACTTACGCTCTCGTTGCATCTTGGGAGTCGACTGCCATTCTTGTCCTCCGAGATTGCCCTTTGGACTCTCAGGGGTCCGCTGTCCTCCCTTGACAGGTGCTGCTACCTCCTTTAAAGCCTAGTACTAGTCACTCGGATCTCATAGATATAGAGACAGCGGGGTGGCTCTAAGGCTCGACCGTTACAATATATATATATATATATATATATATATATATTTAAATTTTGAGTAGAGTCGATTGCTGACCCTTCCTAAATTCTTGTTAGTGATTTGGTTGTGGGAATTATCATCTTTTACAGCTTCCACTGCCTATTGCTGTAGCCAGATCACAACATATTTGAGTTACAAAATAGTGCATAGAACAAGAATTGTAGATCATCAATGCTTACATAGCATGGTTGATTCTATAACATTTCTCGTAATAATGGAGGATTTTTCGTCACAATAACTGCTCGAGTCCAGATAACCCAACGCTTTTGCAATAATTCAGTCAAATATACTCCAGCGGATTGGAAATATCGAGCACATATATAAAAAAATGGTTGTACATTGAAGTACTTCCAAGCATTGCGTCGTTATAATTATAAGTAAGATATGGCTGTGGTTTATTGAGCTAAGCTGGTGCGATATGTCCTTGTCCGGAACAATTATGATGCTACTGGTGGTGTCTGCTTACTACTGTAATAGGATGAAAGGGGTGAAGGAGAGGAAAGCTTGTTAAAGGGGCTGTCATATCACTCTCTCACTCTCTCTCTCTCTCTCTCTCTCTCTCTCTCTCTCTCTCTCTCTCTCTCTCTCTCTCTCTCTCTCTCTCTCTCTCTCTCCCCCCCCTCTCTCTCTCTCTCCCTCTCTCTCTCTCTCTCTCTCTCTCTCTCTCTCTCTTTCCCTCCCTCCCTCCCTCCCCCCCCACCCGAGTTTTAAAGTTTCAAATAATATTTTAAAATATAATGTGGTGAAGAAAATGCCCGTGTTTGTAGAATTGACAAACACTACATTTAAGCTGGAGAATCACAATAATTCTAGAATTTAATCAGATATATCAAAAGGCCACCGCAATTGATTAGATGAGTTATTGAATCTCCGAGTCCAGAGTTGTTCCTCGTGAAGTTAGTATAGCAACGTCCTTAACTCCCACAATTTAAGTCCTCTAAAGCCCATCGACATAAGCCCCAGGTAAATGTTTGTTCTTCTTCTTGACTTTCGCCTCACATTTCTTTTCTTTCACTAACTTCTAGAATGGTTGAGAAAGGAGAAGGGAACTAAACTTAACTGGTCCTTCGTGGCTTATTGATGTTGTCGTTCTCTTTCGCTTCTTGTATCTTTGGCTTTCCTTTGCTTATTGCATCTTGGGCTCTCCTTGGCTTATGGTGTCTTTGGCTCTCCTTGGCCTATGGTGTCTTTGGCTCTCCTTGATTTATTGTGTCTTTGGCTCTCCTTGATTTATTTTGTCTTTGGTTCCCCAGGGTTTATTGATATCGTCGTTCTCTTTTTCGCTTGTTGTATCTTTGGCTCTCCTTGGCTTCTGGTGTCCTTGGCTCTCCTTGATTTATTGTGTCTGTGGCTCCCCGTGGCTTATTGATGTTGTCGTTCTCCTTTACGCTTGTTGTATCTTTGGCTCTCCTTGGCTTCTGGTGTCTTTGGCTCTCCTTGGCTTCTGGTGTCTTTCGCTCCCCTTTATTTATCTTGTCTTTGGGTCTCCTTGATGTATTGTGTATTTGGCACTCCTTGATTTATTTAGTCTTTGGCTTTCCTTGACATATTGTGTCTTTGGCTCTTCTTGACTTGTGTCTTTGGCTCTCCTTGATTTGTTGTGTATTTGGCTCTCCTTGATTTATTGTGGTTTTGGCTCTTCTTGACTTGTTGTGTCTTTGCCTCTCCTTGATCTATTCTGTATTTTTGGCTCTCCTTGAAATACTGTGTCTTTGGCTCTTCTTGATGTATTTTGTCTTTGGCTCTCCTTGACATATTGTGTATTTGGCTTTCTGTAGCTTATTGATCTTGTCGTTTCCTTCCGCTTGTTGTAGCTTTTACTCTCCTTGGTTATTGTGTCTTTGGCTCTTCTTGACTTGTGTCTTTGGCTCTCCTTGATTTGTTGTGTAGTTGGCTCTCCTTGAATTATTGTGGTTTTGGATCTTCTTGACTTGTTGTGTCTTTGCCTCTCCTTGATCTATTCTGTATTTTTGGCTCTCCTTGAAATACTGTGTCTTTGGCTCTTCTTGATGTATTTTGTCTTTGGCTCTCCTTGACATATTGTTTCTTTGGCTTTCTGTAGCTTATTGATCTTGTCGTTTCCTTCCGCTTGTTGTAGCTTTTACTCTCCAAGGCTTATTGTGTCTTTGGCTCTCCATTGCTTATTGATTCTCTCGTTCTCTTTCACTTATGGTATCTTTGACTCTCCTTGAGTCTCTCACCTGTGGTTGTGGATGGCTTATTGTACTTGCGGCTCACCTTGGCGTATCTTTGTCTTATTGTACTCGGAGCTCTACTTGGCATACAGTACCTTTGCTTCTCATTATCCTATCGTATTTGGCGCCGTTCTTGGCTCATTGTGCCAGTGGCTCTGTTTGGTTTATACTACATTTGAGTGTCCTTGGCTAACGGACCCTCCTTCTGCTCTTTCTGGTCGACGGCTTGAAGCCCACCTTGACTTATTGTTTCTGTGGCGCCTAGTTGTAATTGCTGGTCACAGAAGGTTGTCATTACAGCCTCTGTCAGAGGTGTAAGAAATATTTATAGAAAGGACATCTCAGCCCCTTTTGACATAGATAATAATAATATTCTCATTTAATGAGGATATTACAAAAGAACTGAAGGCCTGTTGGAGTAGTAGGGTTCTATACCCATCGTTCAACCTCCGGGGGTTAGAGAGGGTCAGAGGTATTAAGGCCCGGCGGCTAGGTACCTTCTTATTCCATCTCCTTCCTCCTACGTCTTATGGAACTTTGTACCTGAAATCTTACGTTTAGATAACATATGGACTTATTGGATAATGTTATAAAACTGAGCTAGTTAAGGTTTAAAGTGTGTAGTCCTGGTACATTGCAAAATCAGTTCAGAGGCGGAGTATTCTTGACGTGCCTGCCCGAGGGTTAATTTTCTGTGAGAAATAAAAAACGAAGTTTTTTTTTCTAATAAAAATAAATAACTAATGAGGAGTATAGGAGTGGAGATTCATAATTCCCCTTATCGGAATTATACTTAGAACTTTCGTGTAAGTGTAAAAACATAACATCATTTGTCATAATATTAATATATTAAAAACACTTAAAAATTAATAATAAAACTGTTGACCCCTCTATAGTTTTTAGCGTATATCTCGTATATAATTCGCTGTTTAGACACCTGTTATTTCCCTTTTTACTTTTCGTTTCACATGTCATAGACACCATAACTGCATTTTAGCAGATTTCCCTTAAAGGAAATCAGCTATTGAGGTTGTACTCATGACGGAATTTTCGAAATTTTTCTTCAAATGTCCATCGATCCTACCTAGTAGATGACGAAAATGAAGTCCGTTCAAAACTGTATATATATATATATATATATATATATATATATATATATATATATATATATATATCTGTCTGTTACCGCTCTAGCGGTCGCAATTTTTGTTTGATCGGTACCAAACTCGATATTTAGTCGTTTTATGTAAAAAGAAAGATCAAGTTCGTTAATGGCTGAAATCGGACCAGTGGGAGGGAGGTTTAGAGGGGAGGATTTTCGAAAATTTGAAATATCTACATTACTATACGTCGGGTCAAAAAATTGTACAAAATCAATCTTATTGCAAACTAAATTTACTATAAATATTGTTATATACATTTATTCTCTATCTTGAATATTAACCGAGATATTTGCATTTTTATGAAGTCTGTGGTCGGGTATAGTTCGGATTAGGTCGGCCATTTCCGTCAGTACTCAGCTCAGGTGAAAGCTTCTTCTAACCTTACCTGTCGTTTCAAACCTTACCTTTACCTTTGTTCTTTGTGAGATTTATGCAAACACGTTCTGTTCATCCGCCCCCTCCCCTTCTTTACTTCTTGGACTACTAAAATTTGAGTAATTAAAATATAAATTATTCTTACAATTAAGAAGCCGTTTCAGTTGGGAATTTATTTTAATTAACTGAAAGATTACTCATTACCGTTTGTTCACGGTGGTATTGTGTTACCAGTATGCAGGTTTCTCAATTGTAAAACTTCACATGGGAAATCTGCTTAGTTTACGCAGCTCCAGCGTAAGTATGCGACCTAAAGATGTAGTCGATAAGAAGGAAGCTTGTAAGGAAATAAGAAGGATTGGTGTATTTGCAAGGAGATGATGGCAAACACCTTCTTCAAATCATCATGAATAATGGAGCATCATCATTCAGCAACTGTTCAATCTTCTGACTAATATTAAACTAAATGTAGTCGATTAAGAAGGAACCCTGTATGGAAATATGAAGGGTTGGTGTATTTGCAAGGAGATGATGGGCAAACAACCTTCTTCAAATCATCATGAATAATGGAGCATTCATCATTCAGCAAACTGTTCAATCTTTCTGACTAATAAAAACTAAATGTAGTCGATAAGAAGGAAGCTTGTAAGGAAATAAGAAGGGTTGGTGTATTTGCAAGGAGATGATGGCAAACACCTTCTTCAAATCATCATGAATAATGGAGCATCATCATTCAGCAACTGTTCAATCTTCTGACTAAAATAAACTAAATGTAGTCGATAAGTAGGAAGCTTGTAAGGAAATAAGAAGGGTTGGTGTATTTGCTAGGAGATGATGGCAAACACCTTCTTCAAATCATCATGAATAATGGAGCATCATCATTCAGCAACTGTTCAATCTTCTGACTAATATAAACTAAATGTAGTCGATAAGAAGGAACCCTGTAAGGAAATAAGAAGGGTTGGTGTATTTGCAAGGAGATGATGGCAAACACCTTCTTCAAATCATCATGAATAATGGAGCATCATCATTCAGCAAAACTGTTCAATCTTCTGACTAAAATAAACTAAATGTAAGTCGATAAGAAGGAAGCTTGTATGAGGAAAAATAAGAAGGGTTGGTGTATTTGCAAGGAGATGATGGCAACTCCTTCTTCAAATCATCATAAATAATGAGCATCATCATCAGCAACTGTTCAATCTTCTGACTAAAAATTAAAACTAAATGTAGTCGATAAGTAGGAAGCTTGTATGGAAAATAAGAAGGGTTGGTGTATTTGCTAGGGAGATGATGGCAAAACACCTTCTTCAAATCATCATGAATAATGGAGCATCATCATTCAGCAACTGTTCAATCTTCTGACTAAAATAAACTAAATGTTAGTCAATAAGAAGGGAAGCTTGAAAGGAAATAAGAAGGGTTGGTGTATTTGCAAGGAGGATGATGGCAAACACCCTTCTTTCAAATCATCATGAATAATGGGGAGCATCATCATTCAGCAACTGTTCAAATCTTCTGACTAATATAAACTAAATGTAGTCGATAAGAAGGAAGCTTGTAAGGAAAATAAGAAGGGTTGGTGTATTTTGCTAGGAGATGATGGCAAACACCTTCTTCAAATCATCATGAATAATGGAGCATCATCATTCAGCAAACTGTGTTCAATCTTCTGACTAAAATAAAACTAAATGTAGTCGATAAGAAGGAACCATTTGTAAGGAAATAACGAAGGGGTTGGTGTATTTGCAAGGGAGATGATGGCAAACACCTTCTTCAAATCATCATGAATAATGGAGCATCATCATTCAGCAATAACTGTTCAATCTTCTGACTAAAAATATAAACTTAAATGTAGTCGATAAGAAGGCAGAAGCTTGTAAAGGAAATAAGAAGGATTGGTGTATTTGCTAGGAGATGATGGCAATCACCTTCTTCAAATCATCATGAATTATGGAGCATCATCATTCAGCAAACTCTTCAATCTTCTGACTAAAAATAAACTAAATGTAGTCCCCCCGATAAGAGGAAGCTTTGTAAGGAAATAAGAAGGGTTGGTGTATTTGCAAGGAGATGATGGCAATCACCTTATTCAACAAATCATCATGATAATGGAGCATCATCATTCAGCAACTCTTCAATCTTCTGACTAAAATAACTAAATGTAGTCGATAAGAAGGAAGCTTGTAAGGAATAAGAAAGGGTTGGTGTATTTGCAAAGGAGATGATTGCAATCACTTCTTCAAATCATCATGTAATAATGGAGCATCATCATTCAGCAACTTCTTGCAATCTTCTGACTCACAAAATAAACTAAATTGTAGTCGATAAGTAGGAGAAGCTTGTAAGGAAATAAGAAGGGTTTGGTGTATTTGCTAGGAGATGAGGGCAAACACCTTCTTCAAATCATCATGAAATAATGGAGCATCATCATTCAGCAACTGTTCAATCTTCTGACTAAAATAAACTAAATGTAGTCGATAAGTAGGAAGCTTGTAAGGAAATAAGAAGGGTTGGTGTATTTGCTAGGAGATGATGGCAAACACCTTCTTCAAATCATCATGAATAATGGAGCATCATCATTCAGCAACTGTTCAATCTTCTGACTAAAATAAACTAAATGTAGTCAATAAGAAGGAAGCTTGAAAGGAAATAAGAAGGGTTGGTGTATTTGCAAGGAGATGATGGCAAACACCTTCTTCAAATCATCATGAATAATGGAGCATCATCATTCAGCAAAACTGTTCAATCTTCCTGAACTAATATAAACTAAATGTAGTCGATAAGAAGGAAGCTTGTAAGGAAATAAGAAGGGTTGGTGTATTTGCTAGGAGATGATGGCAAACACCTTCTTCAAATCATCATGAATAATGGAGCATCATCATTGAGCAACTGTTCAATCTTCTGACTAAAATAAACTAAATGTAGTCGATAAGAAGGAACCTTGTAAGGAAATAAGAAGGGTTGGTGTATTTGCAAGGAGATGATGGCAAACACCTTCTTCAAATCATCATGAATAATGGAGCATCATCGTTCAGCAACTGTTCAATCTTCTGACTAAAATAAACTAAATGTAGTCGATAAGAAGGAAGCTTGTAGGAAATAAGAAGGATTGGTGTATATTGCCAAGGAGATGATGGCAATCACTTCTTCAAAATCATCATGAATAATGGAGCATCATCATTCAGCTACCCTCTTCAATCTTCTGACTAAAATAAACTAAATGTAGTCGATAAGAAGGAAGCTTGTAAGGAAATAAGAAGGGTTGGTGTATTTGCAAGGAGATGATGGCAATCACCTTCTTCAAAATCATCATGATTAATGGAGCATCCATCATTCAGCAAACTCTTCAATCTTCTGACTAAAATAAACTAAATGTAGTCGATATTAAGTAGGAAGCTTGTAAGGAAATAAGAGGGGTTGGTTTATTTGCTAGGAGATGATGGCAAACACCTTCTTCAAATCATCTTGAATAATGGAGCATCATTCATTCAGCAACTCTTCAATCTTTCTGACTAAAATAAACTAAAATGTAGTCGATTATAAGAAGAAGCTTGTAAGGAAATAAGAAGGGTTGGTGTATTTGCAAGGAGATGATGGCAATCACCTTCTTCAAATCATCATGAATAATGGAGCATCATCATTCAGCAACTCTTCAATCTTCTGACTAAAATAAACTAAATGTAGTCGATAAGTAGGAAGCTTGTAAGGAAATAAGAAGGGTTGGTTTATTTGCTAGGAGATGATGGCAAACACCTTCTTCAAATCATCAATGAATTAATGGAGCATCATCATTCAGCAACTGTTCAATCTTCTGACTAAATATAACTAAATGTAGTCAATAAGAGGAAGCTTGAAAGGAAATAAGAAGGGTTGGTGTATTTGCAAGGAGTTGATGGCAAACACCTTCTTCAAATCATCATGAATAATGGTGCATCATCATTCAGCAAACTGTTCAATCGTCTGACTAAAATAAACTAAATGTAGTCGATAAGAAGGAAGCTTGTAAGGAAATAAGAAGGGTTGGTGTATTTGCTAGGAGATGATGGCAAACACCTTCTTCAAATCATCATGAATAATGGAGCATCATCATTCAGCAACTGTTCAATCTTCTGACTAAAATAAACTAAATGTAGTCGATAAGAAGGAACCTTGTAAGGAAATAAGAAGGGTTGGTGTATTTGCAAGGAGATGATGGCAAACACCTTCTTCAAATCATCATGAATAATGGTGAGCATATCATCATCAGCAACTGTTCAATCTTCTGACTAAAATAAACTAAATGTAGTCGATAAGAAGGAAGCTTGTAAGGAAATAAGAAGGGTTGGTGTATTTGCAAGGAGATGATGGCAATCACCTTCTTCAAATCATCATGAATAATGGAGCATCATCATTCAGCAACTCTTCAATCTTCTGACTAAAATAAACTAAATGTAGTCGATAAGTAGGAAGCTTGTAAGGAAATAAGAAGGGTTGGTTTATTTGCTAGGAGATGATGGCAAACACCTTCTTCAAATCATCATGAATAATTGAGCATCATCATTCAGCATACTGTTCAATCTTCTGACTAATATAAAACTAAATGTAGTCGATATGAAGGAAGCTTGTAAGGAAATAAGAAGGGTTGGTGTATTTGCAAGGAGATGATGGCAATCACCTTCTTCAAATCATCATGAATAATGGAGCATCATCATTCAGCAACTCTTCAATCTTCTGACTAAAATAAACTAAATGTAGTCGATAAGAAGGAAGCTTGTAAGGAAATAAGAAGGGTTGGTGTATTTGCTAGGAGATGATGGCAATCACCTTCTTCAAATCATCATGAATAATGGAGCATCATCATTCAGCAACTCTTCAATCTTCTGTCTAAATATAAAACTAAAATGTAGTCGATAAAGTAGGAAAGCTTGTAGGGAATAAGAAGGGTTGGGTGTATTTGCAAGGAGATGATTGGCAAACACCTTCTTCAAATCATCATGAATAAATAATGGGTGCATCATCATTCAGCAACTGTTCAATCTTCTGACTAATATAAACTAAATGTAGTCGATAAGAAGGAAGTTGTAAGTCGGAAATAAGAAGGGATTGGTGTATTTGCAAGGAGATTGATGGCAATCACCTTCTTCAAATCATCATGATTAATGGAGCATCATTCATTCACGTAACTCTTCAATCTTCTGACTAAAAATAAACTAAATGTAGTCGATAAGAAAGGAAGCTTGTAAGGAAATAAGAAGGGTTGGTGTTATTTGCAAAGGAGATGTGGCAATCTCCTTCTTCAAATCATCATGAATAATGGAGCATCTTCATTCAGCAACTCTTCAATCTTCTGACTAAAATAAACTAAATGTTTTTAAGTCGATTTAAGAAGGAGCTTGTAAGCAATAAGAAGGGTTGGTTGTATTTGCAAGGAGAGATGATGGCACTCACATTCTTCACCTCTTCATGAATATGGGAGCATCATAATTCAGCAACTCTTCAATCTTCTGACTAAAATAAACTAAATGTAGTGTATAAGAAGGAACCTTGTAAGGAAATAAGAAGGGTTGGTGTATTTGCTAGGAGATGATGGCAAACACCTTCTTCAAATCATCATGAGTAATGGAGCATCATCATTCAGCAACTGTTCAATCTTCTGACTAATATAAACTAAATGTAGTCGATAAGAAGGAAGCTTGTAAGGGAAATAAGAAGGGGTTGGTGTATTTGCTAGGAGATGATGGCAAACACCTTCTTCAAATCATCTTGTGAATAATGGAGCATCATCATTCGCAACTGTTCAATCTTACTGACTAATATAAACTAAATGTAGTCGATAAGAAGGAAGCTTGTAAGGAAATTAAGAAGGGTTGGTGGTGTATTTGCAAGGTAGATGATGGCAATCACCTTCTTCAAATCATCTTGAATAATGGAAGCATCATCATTCAGCAACTGTTCAATCTTCTGACTAATATAAACTAAATGTAGTCGATAAGAAGGGAAGATTGTAAGGAAATAAGAAGGGTTGTTGGTGTATTTGCTAGGAGATGATGGCAAAACACCCTTCTTCAAATCATCATGAATAATGGAGCATCATCATTCAGCAACTGTTCAATTCTTCTGACTAATATAAACTAAAATGTAGTCGATAAGAAGGAAGCTTGTAAGGAAATAAGAAGGGTTGGTGTATTTGCTAGGAGAGATGGCTGCCCCCCCCCCCCACGACCTTCTTAAAATCATCATGAATAATGGAGCATCCAATTCATTCAGCAACTGTTCAATCTTCTGGACGCTAAATAAACTAAATGTAGTCGATAAGAAGGAAGCTTGTAAGGAAATAAGAAGGGTTGGTGTATTTGCAAGGAGATGATGGCAAACACCTTCTTCAAATCATCATGAATAATGGAGCATCATCATTCAGCAACTGTTCAATCTTCTGACTAATATAAACTAAATGTAGTCGATAAGAAGGAAGCTTGTAAGGAAATAAGAAGGGTTGGTGTATTTGCTAGGAGATGATGGCAAACACCTTCTTCAAATCATCATGAATAATGGAGCATCATCATTCAGCAACTGTTCAATCTTCTGACTAATATAAACTAAATGTAGTCGATAAGAAGGAAGCTTGTAAGGAAATAAGAAGGGTTGGTGTATTTGCTAGGAGATGATGGCAAACACCTTCTTCAAATCATCATGAATAATGGAGCATCATCATTCAGCAACTGTTCAATCTTTTTTCTGACTAATATAAAACTAAATGTAGTCGATAAGAAGGAAGCTTGTAAGGAAATAAGAAGGATTGGTGTATTTGCAAGGAGATGATGGCAATCACCTTCTTCAAATCATCATGAATAATGGAGCATCATCATTCAGCAACTCTTCAATCTTCTGACTAAAATAAACTAAATGTAGTCGATAAGAAGGAAGCTTGTAAGGAAATAAGAAGGGTTGGTGTATTTGCAAGGAGATGATGGCAATCACCTTCTTCAAATCATCATGAATAATGGAGCATCATCATTCAGCAACTCTTCAATCTTCTGACTAAAATAAACTAAATGTAGTGAATAAGAAGGAACCTTGTAAGGAAATAAGAAGGGTTGGTGTATTTGCTAGGAGATGATGGCTAACACCTTCTTCAAATCATCATGAGTAATGGAGCATCATCATTCAGCAACTGTTCAATCTTCTGACTAATATAAACTAAATGTAGTCGATAAGTAGGAAGCTTGTAAGGAAATAAGAAGGGTTGGTGTATTTGCTAGGAGATGATGGCAAACACCTTCTTCAAATCATCATGAATAATGGAGCATCATCATTCAGCAACTGTTCAATCTTCTGACTAATATAAAATAAATGTAGTGTATAAGAAGGAACCTTGTAAGGAAATAAGAAGGGTTGGTGTATTTGCTAGGAGATGATGGCAAACACCTTCTTCAAATCATCATGAATAATGGAGCATCATCATTCAGCAACTGTTCAATCTTCTGACTAATATAAACTAAATGTAGTCGATAAGAAGGAAGCTTGTAAGGAAATAAGAAGGGTTGGTGTATTTGCTAGGAGATGATGGCAAACACTCTTCAAAATCATCATGAAATAATGGAGCATCATCATTCAGCAACTGTTCAATCTTCTGACTAATATTAACTAAATGTAGTCGACAAGAAGGAAGCTTGTAAGGAAATAAGAAGGGTTGGTGTATTTGCAAGGAGATGATGGCAAACACCTTCTTCAAATCATCATGAATAATGGAGCATCATAATTCAGCAAACTGTTCAATCCTTCTGGACTAATATTAAACTAAAATGTAGTCGATAAGAAGCAAAGTTGTAAGGAAATAAGAAGGGTTGGTGTATTTGCAAGGAGATGATGGCAAACACCTTCTTCAAATCATCATGAATAATGGAGCATCATCATTCTGCAACTTGTCAATCTTCTGACTAATATAAACTAAATGTAGTCGATAAGAAGGAAGCTTGTAAGGAAATAAGAAGGGTTGGTGTATTTGCAAGGAGATGATGGCAAACACCTTCTTCAAATCATCATGAATAATGGAGCATCATCATTCGGCAACTGTTAAATAATATCACTAATATAAACTAAATGTAGTCGATAAGAAGGAAGCTTGTAAGGAAATAAGAAGGGTTGGTGTATTTGCTAGAAGATGATGGCAAACACCTTCTTCAAATCATCATGAATAATGGAGCAACAGAATTCAGCAACTGTTCAATCTTCTGACTAATATAAACTAAATGTAGTCGATAAGAAGGAAGCTTGTAAGGAAATAAGAAGGGTTGGTGTATTTGCTAGGAGATGATGGCAAACACCTTCTTCAAATCATCATGAATAATGGAGCATCATCATTCAGCAACTGTTCAATCTTCTGACTAAAATAAACTAAATGTAGTCGATAAGAAGGAAGCTTGTAAGGAAATAAGAAGGGTTGGTGTATTTGCTAGGAGATGATGGCAAACACCTTCTTCAAATCATCATGAATAATGGAGCATCATCATTCAGCAACTGTTCAATCTTCTGACTAATATAAACTAAATGTAGTCGATAAGAAGGAAGCTTGTAAGGAAATAAGAAGGGTTGGTGTATTTGCTAGAAGATGGGATGGCAAACACCTTCTTCAATCATCATGAATAATGGAGCATCATCATTCAGCAAACTCTTCAATCTTCTGACTAAAATAAAACTAAATGTAGTGAATAAGAAGGACCTTGTAAGGAAATAAGAAAGGGTTGGTGTATTTGCTAGGAGATGATGGCTAACACCTTCTTTCAAAATCATCATGAGTAATGGAGCATCATCATTCAGCAAACTGTTCAATCTTCTGACTAATATAAACTAAATGTAGTCGATATAAGTAGGTAGCTTGTAAGGAAATAAGAAGGGTTGGTATGTATTTGCTAGGATGATGATGGCAAACACCTTCTTCAAATCATCATGAATAATGGAGCATCATCATTCAGCAACTGTTTTTTCAATCTTCTGACTAATATAAACTAAATGTAGTCGATAGAAGGGAAGCTTGTAAGGGAAATAAGAAAGGGTTGGTGTATTTGCTAGGAGATGATGGCAAAACACCTTCTTCTAATCATTCATGAATAATGGAGCATCATCATCTCAGCAACTGTTCAATCTTCTGACTAATATAAAACTAAGTAGTCGATAAAGAAGGAAGCTTGTAAGGAAATAAGAAGGGTTGGTGTATTTGCTAGGAGATGATGGCAAACACCTTCTTCAAATCATCATGAATAATGGAGCATCATCATTCAGCAACTGTTCAATCTTCTGACTAATATAAACTAAATGTAGTCGATAAGAAGGAAGCTTGTAAGGAAATAAGAAGGGTTGGTGTATTTGCAAGGAGATGATGGCAAACACCTTCTTCAAATCATCATGAATAATGGAGAAACAGAATTCAGCAACTGTTCAATCTTCTGGCTAATATAAACTTCCTCCTTCACGTTTGTCCACCTTTCTGTTCACGTTTGTAGCGCTGTCATCTTTATCAATGAGTGCCCCTACTACAGCTGATTACTCTTCTGCCAAATTTAAACCATTCTCCTACTTTCCTCAGTTTTGTCTTCCTCGTCAACTTATTAGCAATTTATCAAAGTCGTCAACTCCAAAGGAGCCCCTAAAAATCACATTCCAATAATTTACTGACTCGCCTCATTATCTGTTACTGAAATAAATGCTGATAAAGCAGCAAATCGAGTTGAGTGAAACCGCAAAGCCTTAATACTAGAGATTAAAATTTAATCTGGCAAACAAAATATTCTAACCAAACATAAAAATGACCAGTTTACTTACTAACTAGGGGAGGTTGGAAGTAGAGCATAACACAAAGCTATTTTCTGCTCTTGCAGAGCTACTATATGAAGGGCCTGGGGGGAAATCACCTGAAGATGATGAGCATTTCTATCAGGGTTCGGTATGATCAGATGTCCCAATCAGCGATTGATAATGATCAGGTATTTTTTTACAGGGATTGGTAATGACGAGATATATCAACTAGTGATCTTAATGGTCCGAAATTTCTATAAGCGATCGAAAATGATACAATATTTCTATCAGCGAGTAGTGATTACCAGGTATTTCTATCAGCAATCGGCAGTGATCAGGTATTTCAACTAGTGATCGGTAATGGTCCGATATTTCTATCAGTAGTCCTTAATGATTCACTATTTTTATCAGCG
Source organism: Riptortus pedestris (assembly GCA_019009955.1). Lineage (NCBI taxonomy): Eukaryota > Metazoa > Arthropoda > Insecta > Hemiptera > Alydidae > Riptortus > Riptortus pedestris. The sequence goes on from CM032228.1 coordinate 252,993,830, forward strand.
ATTATTAATGATCAGTTATTTCTATCAGGGATGGGTAACAGTATTTCAATCATGGAGTAGTTATTACCTGATATTTCTATCAGGGATCCGTAATCAGACAATATTTCAATCAGCGATCGGTAATCATCAGTTATTTTATCAGTCATTGGTAATGATCCGATATTTCTATCAGTGATTGGTGATGATCAGGTATTTCTATCAGGGATTGGTAATGACATAATATTTCTATTAGCGATTAATAATGATCAGGTATTTCTATCAGTCATTGGTAATGATCCGATATTTCTATCAGTGATTGGTGATGATCAGGTATTTCTATCAGGGATTGGTAATGTCATAATATTTCTATCACCGATCGGTAATCATCAGGTGTTTCTATCAGCCATCGGTAATGATTCGATATTTCTATCAGTGATTGACGATGATCCGAAATTTCTATCAGGGATTGGCAATGATCGAATACTTCTATCAGTGATCGGTAATGATCAGGTATTTCTATCAGCCATTGGTAATGATCCGTATTTCTATTAGGGATTGGCAATGATCGAATACTTCTATCAGTGATCGGTAATGATCAGGTATTTCTATCAACCACCGGTAATGATCGGATATTTCTATCAGCGATTGATGATTATCAGATATTTCTATCAGCCATCGGTAATGATCCGATATTTCTATCAGTGATTGATGATGATCCAGTATTTCTATTACTGATTGATTATGGTCCGGTATTTCTATCAGGGATTGGTAATGGTCCGATATTGCTATCAGCGATCGGTAATGATCCAACATTTCTATCAGTGATTGATGATGATCCGGTATTTCTATAATCGATTCGTTAATGATCATATTTCTATTACGATCGACAATGATCATATATTTGTCTCAGTCATCGGGAATAATTCGATATTTCTATCATCTATTAGTGATGATCAAGTATTTCTTACAGGGATCGGTAATAACGAGATATATCAACTAGGGATCGGTAATGGTTCGATATTTCTATCAGGGAACGGAAATGATACAATATTTCAATCAGCGAGTACTTATTACCTGATATTTCTATAAGGTATTGTTCATGATAATTAAGTCCAAACAATGATCGATGACGATATCTCTGAACAATGTTCATCAATGATCCGGTTGTTCAACATTTAAACTTAATGATCAAATATTTATATTAATAATCTGCAATCATCAGGAATTGTTATCAGTTCTCGATTATTAACTGATAATTCTTTGAGTCAAAGACTGATTTTCTGACAGGAGTTCTGATAAAATGCAACGTAATAATAAATATTTTATTTTCCACTGTTAATTTGAAGCCGATTAAAAGTTATACACCGCTGAATTGCATGGCATACTCTTGGGACTGTCACACTTACAGACTACAACACATGACGTTACTATATACTAAGATTCATTAAGTTGTTTACTATTACACACATTTCAATAATTGCATTATAAAAATTCTTATTCAATAAAAATAAAAGTTATAAAAACCATAAAAATAAGAGGTAAACAACACATGTCTATAAGCAGTAGGTGTTGATCTACAAAAGGTCCGTCACGCAGAGGCTGCGTAAACTAATCAGATTTCCCACGTGAAGTTTTACAATATAGAATTCAGCACACTGCTAGCACTTAACACCACTGTGAGTAAATACAAACGGTAATGAGAAATCTTTCAGTTAATTTTAATTAGTTCCCAATGGAAACGGCTTCTTAATTGTAAACGAATAGGTCTGCCAACCACTCAGAGCTGAACAGATAGATAGTCACTTCACTGGGGAAAAAAAAACCATTACTCATATATAACTGAATATAACTTTATTGCAAACTATTCACTACATCTAGTACTGCAATTTATAATGAATCACAATAATTAATATTTTAATAACTCAAATTTTATTAGTCCAAGAACTAAAGAAGAGGGGGGCGAATGAACAGAATGTATTTGTATATATATATGTATATATATATATATATATATATATATATATATTCTAGCGGACCCGGCATACTTTGTCCTGCAAGATATATCAAGCGATTAGGATATTAAATTTAATAACATTATGTTTTAAAAAAATCTACTTTTAATAGTGCAAAAAAACAACATTTGTTATGTGCAAGTTTGCCTAAAATGAAATACTAAATAAAATATCGCAAAAACTTGGTACACAAAAAGAAAAGGAAAAATGAGAGAAGGAAAAGATGACGTTATAAATGTATGATTATATGGTAGAATGCGCACTACACGTCCTTTAAAAACAAACAGTTGTAGACCAATAATTGAAATAAATCAAAACCCTCAACAATAATAATGCAAATACATAAATATAAATAAAGAAAATAAAATAATTGGAACATTCAAATCAAATTAAAATAAACAAATAACAATGTCTGTAAGTGAAAACCTCTCGCAGCTGAAAACATCTTTATTTAGATAACATACTTATACTCAAAGGACATACATTAGATTTAAACATATTAACATTTCATTACATTACCAATAAACTCGCCCTTCTCCCTTCGACTGGAGACCTGCTCCATCTGCCGGGCCGATCTGAGGCGCTAAACCATCCTGGGCGTCTCCCTAACGCGTATTTAAAAATTCAATCAAATCGGTCCAGCCGTCTATGTGGAGTTCAGTGACATACACACGTACGCTAGAATTATATATATATATATATATATATATATATATATAACGATATCACAAAGTAATAACTTACGCGACAAGAACAGTTAGTAGAAGCTTTAGTTTTTAGTGTATATCTTATTTATACTTTGTTATACGACAAAAATGAATATAATAAAAGTTTCTTTAAATAACAAAATAAACAATTTTTGTCATGTGCATGTTTCCCGAAAACCCAATAAAAAACGAAATACCACTATTTTTAATTTCAGGCCTCCCTTACAACCCCCACTCCTGTTCGGCCCTAGAAATGTTGGTATTGCTTATTAAAACGAAGGAGTTTAAACTAATACACATACCGAGTTTTATTTTGTTCGGTTGATTATTTTGTGCCAAATAAAATTGTTGTCCCCCGCTTTAATTGTTTGCGTATACGCATTTATACTTCGGTATATAACGAAAATGTATATAGCAAAAGTTACTCTACATATCAAAATAAAAAAAAAACTTTTGTTATATGCATAATTGCCGAAAACCCAATAGAAAACGAAATATCGCTATTTTTAATTTCAGGCCTCCCTTATAACCTCCACTCTGGTTCGTCTCAGAGAATATTAATATAACCTAAAGTCTAAGTTGAGGTAGTAGTAATATACATACCATGTTTCATAAAATTCGGATTAGCCGTTTATGCGCGAAAAGGTAACAAACAAACAAATAAACAAACAAACAGACACGAAAGAAACAAAATGCAGTTACGGTGTCTATGACATCTGAAACGAAAAGTAATCGTGAAAACTTCAAGAAAACATTCAATGTACAGACAGAGGTTACAATTTTATGTATAAATATATATATATCTATATATATATATATATATATATATATATAAAATTGTAACCTCTGTCTGTACATTGATTTTTTTCGCGAAATTTCACGATAACTTTTCGTTTCACTTGTCATAGACACCATAACTGCATTTTGTTTCTTTGGTGTCTGTTTGTTTGTTTGTTACCTTTTCACGCATAAACGGCTGAACCGAATTTTATGAAACTTGGTATGTATATTACTACTAACCCAACTTAGACTTTAGGCTATATTAATATCCTCTGAGACGAACAGGAGTGGGGGTTATAAGGGAAGCCAGAAATTAAAAATAGCGATATTTCGTTTGCTATTGGTTTTTCAGCAAATATGAACATAACAAAAGTTGTTTATTTTGTTATTTAGAGTAACTTTTGTTATATACACTTTTTTCGTATACCGAACTATAAACGAGCTATACGCTAAAACCTATAGCGGAAGTGAACAATTTTATTTGGGACAAAAGACCCAACGGAATCAATTAGCACTATCGCTTTCCTTATAATAAGCCATACCAACATTTCTAGGAACGGGCAGAGGGGGGGGGGGTTGTAAGGGAAGCCTGAAAATTAAAAAATAGCGGTATTCTCGTTTTCCTACTAGTTTTGCTGCAAATATGAACATGATAAAAAGTTGTTTTATTTTGTTATTTAAAGTAACTTTTGTAATATGCACTTTTGCCGGATAATAGAGTATATACGAGATATACGCTGTTAAAACTAAAAAGCGAAAGTCTACAATTTTATTGGGTACTAACGATTGAAACCGAAATGAACAAAACTCGGTATGTGAATTAGCATTAATACTGCCATGATTTATAAGTAAGCCTATTACAATTTTTAGGTTCGAACGGGAGTGGGGGTTGTAGGGGAGGCCTGAATTAAAAATTCGCGATATTTTGTGTCCTATTTGCTTTTTCGGCAAATAGAAAAATAACAAATGTAGTTTATTTTTATTTTTAATGTAACTTTTGTTTTATTCACTTTTGTCGTATAGAAATGTATAAACGAGATATACACTAAAATCTAATGCGGGAGCCAACAATTTTGTTGGGCACTAACGTATTGAACCGAACTTAGCAAAATTCGTGTGTGTGAATTAGTATTAATTCTTCAATGATTATAAGCTATATTAAAAATTTTAGGTTCAATAGGGGAGTGGGGATTATAGGAGTGCTGAATTGATAAAAACTAGGTTTTTTTTTTTTTCTATTTGTTTTTCGGCAAACATTGCACATAACAAAAGTGGTCTACTTTGTTATTTAGAGTAACTTATTGTGGCATTCACTTTTGTCGTAAAATGAAGTAAAACACGGGATATACGCTAAACCGGGTGTCAATAATTATATTTGTACTCAGTTAAGGGGTTTTAATAAATGAATACTATGACAATTGATGTTTTGTTTTCGTCTTATATGATAGTGCAAAGTAATGATTCGGATTAGTGAGGTATAAACCTTCGTCACCCCCTTCCTCATTTATTTATTTTTCCTAGAAAATAGCTTTGTTATTTATTTCCAATAGAACTATAAAACTATAGGCATTTACATTATTTAATTTGTTTAATGTACCTTGGATGTTATTGAAAACAAATATGTGCTATACATATTATTATAAACGTTAATGGTAATGTCATTTTGTCTAAAAAACAATATGCGTTTTTCAATATGCGTATATGATATGATATTTTCAGGGTTCCTCTTATTATTTAATTCCATCCAGAAGATAAATTATGGCTATGATAAATGTTCTTAGATCCAATAATTTAAGTAGAAAGAATTTTGAGAGTTCTCATGCGGGAGCGGAAGATGAATGGAGCCTTACTAGATAATTGAGTTTACTAATTTCCCGTCTGGCATTACTGAAAGTAGTTTCCAGTGTGATTCACTATTACAAATATAATCTTACGTGCAAAAACTTTGCCTAATATTATATGAGCTCGGATTGGCTTTTGAAAGGAATTTTTTCATTATAGATGATATTTAATTGTAATAAATGCTACCCATGATTATGGTTTGAATTACGAGTATTGAAAAAAAGTGTAAAGGGATAGATTAGGAACATATTTTCATTTATTCTTCAAAACTAAAATTTCTATTATATCAATCCCCTGAAGTTACCCTTCAGGGTTGGCTATTTCGGAAAACCATTACGTCTTGGATGGAAGTGTAATTGTACACATTGAAGTCTTGCTATCAAAATACCATCATTAGTAAGTCAACAATGATTTCCCGGGCATCGCCGGGTACCTTAGCTAGTGTTATAATAAAAGCGTTAGTTAGTGCTAATACACATACCGCGTTTTATTTATTTCGATTGGGTCTTTTGTCCCAAATAAAATTGTTCACTTCCGCTATAGGTTTTAGCGTATCTCTCGTTTATAATTCGGTATACGAAAAAAGTGAATATAACAAAAGTTACTCTAAATAACAAAATAAAGAACTTTTATTATGTGCGTAATTGACAAAAAACCAATAGGAAACGAAATATCGTTATTTTTAATTTCAGATCTCCCTTATAACCCCTACTCCTGTCATCTCAGAGAATATTAGTATAACTTAAAGTCTAAGTCCGGTTAGTAGTAATATACATGGCACGTTTCATAAAATTCGGGTCAGCCGTTTGTGCGTGACAGGTAACAAACAAACAAATAAACAAACAAACAGACAACAAACAAACAAAATGCATATATATAATATATATATATATATATATATATCTATATATATATATAAAATTGTAACCTCTGTCTGTACATTGATTTTTTTCACGAAATTTCACGATAACTTTTCGTTTCACATGTCATAGACACCATAACTGCATTTTGTTTCTTTGGTGTCTGTTTGTTTGTTACCTTTTCACGCATAAACGGCTGAACCGAATTTTATGAAACTTGGTATGTATTTGGCTATATTAATATCCTCTGAGACGAACAGAAGTGGGGGTTATAAGGGAAGCCAGAAATTAAAAATAGCGATATTTCGTTTGCTATTGGTTTTTCAGCAAATATGAACATAACAAAAGTTGTTTATTTTGTTATTTAGAGTAACTTTTGTTATATACACTTTTTTCGTATACCGAATTATAAACGAGATATACGCTAAAACCTATAGCGGAAGTGAACAATTTTATTTGGGACAAAAGATCTAAACGGAATCAATAAAGCTCGGTATGTGTATTAGCACTATCGCTTTCATTATAATAAGCCATACCAACATTTCTAGGGACGGGCAGGAGGGGGGGGGGGGTTGTAAGGGACGCCTGAAATTAAAAATAGCGGTATCTCGTTTTCATATTAGTTTTGCTGCAAATATGAACATGATAAAAGTTGTTTATTTTGTTATTTAAAGTAACTTTTGTAATATTAACTTTTGCCAGATAATAAAGTATATACGAGATACAGGTTAAAAACTATAGCGAACTTGTAGCGAAAGTCTACAATTTTATTGGGTACTAACGATTGAACCGAAATGAACAAAACTCGGTATGTGAATTAGCATTAATACTTCCATGATTATAAGGTATATTACAATTTTTAGGTTCGAACGGGAGTGGGGGTTATAAGGGAGGCCTGAAATAAAAATTCGCGATATTTCATTTTTTATTTGTTTTTCGCCAAATTCATGAGAAATGCCCGTTTTCCCTATGTTTAATTAATACTTTAATTAATTAGACCCTGGACCAAATTGAAACAAAGAGTTTTAATATTGGGAAGAAAATGTAATATGATTTGTTCATATAATTTAAGGATTACAGGATTAATATCCTAAATGAGTTGCAGCACTGAGCATAGGCGGCGTCAAGTTTCTTCCTTTGTACTATCAGTTCTGCCGCTTCCCTGCCGACCTCATATTGGTCATTGTTTACATGTTAATTGATGCTTATAGCAATGTAGTGTTATTCTCAGGAATGTGAATTTTTTTAATTACCAAAAATAAATAATTTAAAAGGATGAACGCTGGGGAGGTGCGCCCAGTTATTTCTGGTATTTATTAACTCTGCTTCCTTAATGTATGATATACTTTACTGAATACCAATATCAATATACAGTTTACAATCGTGACTTAAAAGGTTTTTTAAACCCATCAAGGGAAAGGAACTTTTATTCATACATGGTTTGGAAGACAGAATACTTTCTACGATTATAAATTATACGTTCATTACTTTATAAAAAAAAAACTACATGCACAGGAGACGGGAAATATAAAAATATTGAGGAGAGTGAAACCTTACATAACAAATAATTTAATTATTTACAAATCCACAGAAACGACAGGTATGAAACCTAAAGACTGTGACGGGGAAATGTCAAAATATTGTGGAATGTAAAGCCTTGCCAAAAAATACCATCTTCATTCAGGCTCAAATGAATTCCCGGGCGAAGCCGGGTACCTTAGCTAGTATATATATATATATATATATATATATATATATATATATATATATATATATACTAGCTCAGATACCCGGCTTCGCCCGGGAATTCATTTGAGGCTGAATGGTAATTGTATTTTTTAGCAGGCTTTACATTGCACAATATTTTGACATTTCCCCGTCCCAGAGTTTAGATTTGATACCCGTCGTTGCCGGTAGGATTTGCTATAATAGAATTATTTGTTCGATAAGGCTTCACAGTCTTCGATATTTTTTATATTTCCCGTCTCCTTATACATGTTAAATATGGTGAATTTTTATTTCAGGCCTCCCTTATAACCCCCCTCCCGTTCGAACCTAAAAATTTTAATATAATCTTATAATCTTGGAAGAATTAATGCTAATTGGACATACCGAGTTTTGTTAAGTTCGGTTCAAAAAAGCCGGGGGGATTAGTGCCCGCTTAATGTTTTAACGTATAACTCATTTATACTTAGGTATACGACCAACGTGTAATATAACAAAAGTTACTCCAAATAACAAAAATAATATTATAAACAACTTTTCTTATGTTTATATTTGCGAAAAAAACCAATAGGAAACGAAATATCGCTATTTTTAATTTCAGGCTTCCCTTATAACCCCAACTCCTGCCCGTCCATAGAAATGTTGGTATGGCTTATTATAATGAAGGCCTCACTGCTAATACACATACCGAGTTTTATTTAGTTCGGTTGAGTCTTTTTTGGCAAATAATATTGTTGACTCCCGCTATAGTTTTTAGCGTATAACGCATTTAAACTTTGGTATACGACAAAAGTGTATATAACAAAAGTTACTATAATTATCATAATAAACATCTTTTGTTATGTGAATTTTTTCCGAAATACTTCTCGTCAGATATATATCGCTATTTTTAATTTCAGGCTTCCCTTATAACCCCAACTCCTGTTTTCGTATCAGAGAAAATTAATATAGCCTAAAGTCTAAGTTGGATTAGTAGTAATATACTTACCAAGTTTCATAAAATTCGGTTCAGCCTTTAATTCGTGAAAAGGTAACAAACAAACAAAAAAAAAAACAAACATACACGAAACAAAAAAAAGGCAGATATGGTGTCTATGGAATGTGAAACGAAAAGTTATAGTGAAATTTCGAGAAAAAAATCAATGTACAGACAGAGGCTACAATTTTATATAATATATAGATATATATATACTAGACTACGGTACCCGGCGATGCCCGGGAAATCATTGCTGTCAGACTAATGATTGTATTTTTATAGCAAGACTTCGTTGTGTACCAATTGCACTTCCCTCCACGACGTAATTGTTTTTTTCAAAACAGCCAATCCTAAAGTGTAACTTTCAGGGTTAGTAGAATAGAAATTTTAGTTTTGAATAATATATTGAAAATGGGTTTCCTAATTTATCCTTCACGACTTTTTGACTCACGGTTTTGATTAATTCAAAACCTTAATCATGGGTAGCATTTATCACAATTTAAATATCTTCTATAATGTACATATTTCTTGCCAAAATTCAAACCAAGCACATATAGTTTTAGCATAGTTTTATACATAAGAATTATATTCGTATTAGTAAGCCTCAGTGGAAATCACTTCCCGTCGTGGCAGGCATTCACAGGGAAAATAAATAAAAACTCAATTACCTCCCGTCCATTTCCGCTCTCGCAGGGAGCGTTATCATCGTTGTTTTCCTTTGAATAGTGATCAGAATATTATTTAAATAATTTATTTACCTGATGGGAACTAAATAATAGATCCATAAACATAATTTCATTTATGTTCAAAAAGCTAGATGAGGGGAAGAGGTGCCCCCCTGCAACCTAGTAATACATTAAACATTCATATCGAGTTTATATTAAATACCTGAAATGTTCTTATAGTTTATATTCTATATAGAAATAAAAAACAAAGTTATAGGAAAATTAAATAAATAAATGAGGAGGCGACGGAGATTTATAAGGTCACTAATCCGAATCATACTTGCAACTATCATATAAGACCTAAAACATAACATCTTTTTTTATAATATTCATTTATTAAAAACACTTAAATAAGCACATACTAAAAAATATTGACTCCCGCTATGGATTTAGGCGTATATGCAGTGTTAACTTCATTTACGGCAAAAGTGGAATACAACAAAGGTTACTTTAAATAACAAAAGTAAACAACTTTTGCTATGTGCACGTTATCGAAAAAAAAACTAGAAAATGAAATTTGTTTATTTTTTTTTTTTTACACTCTTCATCTACTCTCCCCCCCCCCCCCCCCCCCCCCCACCCCCCCCCCCGAATTTTTATCTCCCCCAAGGCCTGCTTATATATAACCCCCACTCCCGTTTGAACCTAAACATTTTAATGTAGCTTATAATCATGGAAGAATTAATGCTAATTCGCATACCAAGGTTTTGTTAAATTCGGTTCAATCGTTTGTGACTCAACAAAATTGTTGGCTTCCGCTTTAGTTTTTTAACGCATATCCGGTTTATGTTATTACAGCAAAAGTGAATATAACCAAAGTTACTTTAAATAACAGAAGAAACACCTTTTGTCATGTGCATATTTGCAGAAAAAAACCAGTAGAAAAAGAAATATCCGCCCTCTTTTTTCAATTTCAGGCCTCCCTTATAACCCCCACTCCTGCCCATCCCTAGAAATATGTTTTTTTTTTTTGGGGGGTAATGGCTTATGATAATTAAGGTGTCAGAGATAATACACATACCGAGTTTTATTTAGTTCGGTGGACTCTTTTTTGCCAAATAATATTCTTGACACCCGCAATAAGTTTTAGTGTATAACGCCTTTATAAGTCGGTATTCGACGTTAGTGTTTATAACAAAAGTTTTCTCTTTAAAAATAACAAAATAAACAACTTTTTTTATGTGCATATTTGCCGAAACACCAATAGGAAACGAAATATCGCTATTTTTAATTTCTGGCATCCCTCATGACCCCCACTCCTGTTCGTCTCAGAGAATTTTAATATAGCCTAAAGTCTAAGTTGGGTTAGGAGTAATATACATACCAAGTTTCATAAAATTCGGTTCAGCCGTTTATGCGTGAAAAGGTAACAAACAAACAAACAAATAAACAAACAAACAAACAAACAGACACCAAAGAAACAAAATGCAGTTATGGTGTCTATGACATGTGAAACGAAAAGTCATCGTGAAAATTTCGCGGAAAAAATCAATGTACAGACAGAGGTTACAATTTTTCATATATATATATATCATATATATATTTACCTATAAATTAATATATAGCATATATATATATAAATATACTAGCTCAGAGATTCCCGGCTTCGCCGGAATTCATTTGAGGCTGAATGGTGATGGTAATTCACTGTCCTCATATTGTCATATTAGCAGGCTCCTGTACATTATGCACAGATTTGAATTATTAAGACAATTTACCCGTTCCAGTGTTTAGGATTGATACCCGTCGTTGCCGGTGATTTGCTAATAATAGAATTATTTGTTCGATGTAATTCTTCACAGTCTTCGATATTTTTATAATTCCCGTCTCCTGTGCATTATACATAGATTTAAAATATGGTGGAGAAAACATTGACATACATTTGAATTAATTTTTTCAGGTGAGGTACCTGGTAGTTCATATTGAAAAGAAGTGTTGAGCAAATTTCTCTAAATAACTTTTGTTATGTGCATATTTGCCGAAACCCCAAGAGGAAATCATTATTATTAATTTCAGGCCTCCCTTATAACCCCCACTCCCGTTCTAACCTAAAAATTTTAATATTACTTATAATCATGGAGGAATTAATGCTAATTGACATAGCGAGTTTTGTTTAAGTTCGGTTCAGTCTTTTGTGCCAAATAAAATTGTAGACTCCCGCTAAAGTTTATAACGTATTAATACTCATTTATACTTAGGTATACGACAAAAGTGTATATAACAAAAAGTTACTCTAAATAAACAAAATAAACAACACTTTGTTATGTGCTTATTGGCTGAAAAACCAATAGAAGAAAACGAAATATCGATATTTTTAATTTCAGGCTTCCCTTATAACCCCCACTCTTGTTTCGTCTCAGAGGAAAGTTTAATATAGCCTAAAGTCTAAGTTGGGGTTTAGTAGTAATATACATACCAAGTTTTTATAAAATATCGGTTCAAGCCGTTTTATGCGTGAAAAGGTAACAAACAAACAAAAAACAAACAAACAAATAAACAAACAAACAAACAAACATACACCGAAGAAACAAAATGCAGGTATGGTGTCTATGACATGTGAAACGAAAAGTTATCGTGAAATTTCGCGAAAAAAATCAATGTACAGACAGAGGTTACAATTTTATATATATATATATATATATATATATATATATATATATACTAGCTAAGATACCCGGCTTCGCTCGGGAAATCATTTAAGGCTGAATGATGATAGTATTTTTTTTGGGCAAGGCTTCAATGTTTACAACTACTCTTCCCGTTGGCTGTACTTTTACCACCTTTTTGAATACTTCAAACCATTTTTTTTAAATAAAAATGTGTTCTTAATCTATCCCTTGCCATTTTTAATTCACCTTTTTGAATACTTCAAACCATAATCATGGATAGTATTTATTACAATTAAATATCGTCTATAATGAAACTTATTTCCTGTCAAAAACCAATCCGAGCACATATAGTTTAAGCATAGATTAGCACGTAAGGTTATATTCATAATAGTAGATCTTAGTGGTAATCACTTCCCGTAATGCCCAGCATTTCAAAGGAAATTAGTAAACTCAATTAACTCTATTAGCCTCCGTCTATTTCCGCTCTCACATTAGAGCTATCAACACTCTTCTCCTTAAATTATTAATTCAAAATATTATTGTAATAATTTATCTACCTTATGGAATTAAATAATAGTGTTAAAAATAATTTCAATTATATTCAAAAACCTAGTCGAGGGGAAGAGATCGTAGCCGTCCCTGCAACCTAAGTAATACTTTAAACAATCATATCGAGTTTAAGAGCATTTTGTCTTTTGTCATAATGACATTAACGTTTAATTGTTATGATAGTACATATTTGTTTCAATAACATGATGATATCGGAAATAAGATAGTATATAACCAAAATCAAAGAGTTTGATTCCCTACTACTTCCCCTATCACTCCTTGAGGAAATTCAGCACGATTTTTTTTTTAAATAATACATTATACAAATTAAATAATGGAAATGCTCTTATAGTTTAAATTTCTATTGGAAATAAATAACAAAGTTATTTCCTAGGGAAAATAAATAAATGAGGCGAAGGGTGAGGGGGATTTATAATCTCACTAATCCGAATCATACTTAGTACTAAATAATCGAAATAGATAAGGCTAAAACATAACATCATTTGTCATAATATGCCTATATTAAAAACACTTAAATAAGTACTAATAAAATCGTCGACTCCCGCTATAGATTTAGCTTATATCCCGTATTTACTTCATTTTACGACATAAGTGAAAGAAACAAAAGTTGCTCTAAATAACAAAGTAAACAACTTTTGTTATGTGCACCTTTGCCGAAAAACAAATAGAAAATGAAATATCGTGAATTTTTACTTCAGGCCTCCCTTATAACTCCCACTCCCGTTCGAACCTAAAAATTTTAATATAGCTTATAATCATGGGAGAATTAATGCTAATTGACATACCGAGTTTTGTTAAGTTCGGTTCAATCGTTAGTGCCCAATAAAATAGTTGACTCCCGCTTTAGTTTATAGTATATATCTCGTTTATACTTCGTTAAAAGTCA
>CM032228.1:253012500-253017500 GCA_019009955.1 Riptortus pedestris
GCCGTTCATTACGGTTTCTAGACAGCCATTTATGAGGGTTTGTAGTAAGCCGTTCATCAAGGTTTCTAGACAGCCATTTATGAGGGTTTGTAGTAAGCCGTTCGTTACGGTTTCTAGACAGCCATTTATGAGGGTTTGTAGTAAGCCGTTCATGAAGGTTTCTATACTGCCATTGATGGTGTTTTGTAGTAAGCCGTTCGTTACGGTTTCTAGACAGCCATTTATGAGGGTTTGTAGTAAGCCGTTCATGAAGGTTTCTATACAGCCATTTGTGAGGGTTTGTAGTAAGCCGTTCATCAAGGTTTCTAGACAGCCATTTATGAGGGTTTGTAGTAAGCCGTTCATCAAGGTTTCTAGACAGCCATTTATGAGGGTTTGTAGTAAGCCGTTCATCAAGGTTTCGAGACAGCCATTTATGAGGGTTTGTAGTAAGCCGTTCATTACGGTTTCTAGACAGCCATTTATGAGGGTTTGTAGTAAGCCGTTCGTTACGGTTTCTAGACAGCCATTTATGAGGGTTTGTAGTAAGCCGTTCATGAAGGTTTCTATACTGCCATTGATGGTGTTTTGTAGTATGCCGTTCGTTACGGTTTCTAGACAGCCATTTGTGAGGGTTTGTAGTAAGCCGTTCATGAAGGTTTCTATACTGCCATTGATGAGGGTTTGTAGTAAGCCGTTCATCAAGGTTTCTAGACAGACTATGAGGTTTTGTAGTAAGCCGTTCATGAAGGTTTCTATACAGCCATTGATGGAGTTTTGTAGTAAGTAGTTCATGAAGGTTACTATACAGCCATTGATGAGGGTTTTAAGTAAGCCGTTCATCAAGGTTTCTAGACAGACTATGAGGTTTTGTAGTAAGCCGTTCATGAAGGTTTCTATACAGCCATGGATGGTGTTTTGTAGTAAGCCGTTCATGAAGGTTTCTATACAGTCATTGATGGTGTTTTGTAGTAAGCCGTTCATGAAGGTTTCTATACAGCCATGGATGGATGGTGTTTTGTAGTAAGCCGTTCATGAAGGTTTCTATACAGCCATGGATGGTGTTTTGTAGTAAGCCGTTCATGAAGGTTTAAGGTAAGCCACTCATGAACGTAAGGAGTTAACCATTCATAAGGGTTCGTAGATAGCCATTCATCAAGGTTAATTAGGCGTTACCGTTCATGAGGGTTTGTAGTTAGCCATTCATGAGCGCTAGGAGTTAACCGTTCATGTGGGTTCATAGATAGCCTTCCATGAAGGTTTATAGTAAGCCATTCATAAACGTTAGGAGTTAACCGTTCATGTGGGTTCGTAGATAGCCTTCCATGAAGGTTTATAGTAAGCCATTCACGAACGTTAGGAGTTAACCGTTCATGTGGGTTCATAGATAGCCTTCCATGAAGGTTTATAGTAAGCCATTCACGAACGTTAGGAGTTAACCGTTCATGTGGGTTCATAGATAGCCTTCCATGAAGGTTTATAGTAAGCCATTCATAAACGTTAGGAGTTAACCATTCATGAGGGTTCCTAGATAGCCATTCATCAAGGTTTATAGTAAGCCATTCATGAACGTTAGGAGTTAACCATTCATGAGGGTTCTTAGATAGCCATTCATGAAGGTTTATAGTAAGCCATTCATAATCGTTAGGAGTTACCCATTCATGAGGGTTCGTAGGTAGCCATTCATGAAGGTTTATAGTAAGCCATTCATGAACGTTAGGAGTTAACCATTCATGAGGGTTCGTAGAAAGCCATTCATGAAGGTTTATAGTAAGCCATTCATAATCGTTAGGAGTTAACCATTCATGAGGGTTCTTAGATAGCCATTCATAACGGTTTATAGTAAGCCATTCATGAACGTTAGGAGTTAATAATTCATGCTGGTTCGTAGAAAGCCATTCATGAAGGTTCATAATAAGCCTTTCACGAATGCTAGGAGTTAACTATTCATGAGGGTTCGTAGATACCTTCTATACGGTTTGCAGATGTTCATTCGTGAATGCTTGTAATGAGCTATTCTTGAGAGATTGTAGTTAGCTATTCATGTAGGTTTGTATTGAGCCGTTCATGAAGGTTAGGAGTAATAATTCATGGTGGTCGTAGAAAGCCATTCATGAAGGTTCATAATAAGCCTTTCACGAATGCTAGGAGTTAACTATTCATGAGGGTTCGTAGATACCTCTTCTATACGGTTTGCAGATGTTCATTCGTGAATGCTTGTAATGAGCTATTCATGAGAGATTGTAGTTAGCTATTCATGTAGGTTTGTATTGAGCCGTTCATGAAGGTTAGGAGTTATCCAGACATGTAAGTTTGGGGAATGCCATTCGAGAAGGTTCGTAGTGTGATATTTACGTATGTCAGTTTGTAGATATCCATTCATGAGGGATAGAATGTAGCTGTTCAGTCGTGTCCTCCTTAGTTCACTAACCGGCCGTACATTCGGAGGTCGCCGTAGGCGGTAGCCAAGAGCGGAAACTCCAGCGCTAGCGTACAGAGGACGCATCGCTCGTTTTATGGCTGGGCAGCCATTGTTGATTCTATTGTTCGAGTGTCGTTAGAGAAGAAGTAGTTTTAACGAGGTTTGAAAATTGGCCTATGGGGCTCACGACTAACTCATACTTTACCCTACTTACTGGAGAAGACGAACCCTACTTGCCAACACTGTAACTGTAGACTTTACTATAAAACATATACTTACGGACTGCTATCTAAGGACTCACATAGACCTACCATATACTTTTGACTGAATTACTACATGACTGCTATCTAAAGCCGGCGGGGGGGGGGGGGGGGGGGGGGTTTCACATCTCTATCCGCGTTATTACAATACTTGAAACAATAAACAACATTTTCAAAAAATTATAATGTAGGGCAATACTGAAAATATTTGCAGATTTGGTGATGTACTTACGTAAATATAATAATTATATGTTATAGGTTTAATATGTTATATGTGTTGATTATTGTTATATTATTATATATGTTATGTGTTAAATATGTTGCAGGTAAAATCCATGTTAAATATGTTATAGGTTATATGTTGATAAGGTTATATATTATAGGTTATATGTTAAATATGTTATAGGTAAATTATGTTTAATAGGTTTATTATGGTTTATTATGCTATAGGTTATATGTTAAATATGTTATATGTTAAAGGTTATATGTTAAATAGGTTAATAGTTTTAAAATATGTTTATAGGTTATATGTTAAATAGGTTATATGTTAAATATGTTTATTAGGCTATATGTTAAATAGGTTTATATGTTAAATATTGTTATAAGGTATATGTTAAAATAGGTTAATATGTTAAATAGGTTATATGTTAAATATGTTTATAGGTTATATGTTTAAATCGGTTATATGTTAAATATGTTTTATAGATTATAATGTTAAATAAGGTTATATGTTAAATATGTTTATATTAATTATGCTGTATAATAAAATAACTGATTCGTCGCTAAAACGCCCCTGTTGCGAGAATGCGATTATTATATGAATAAAAAAAAAAATTGTTCGAGTGTCAGGTGTGTGCTATAGTTCTGCTCCGCAAAAAGGTAACCATTGTTCGGCTCCCGCAGCCCTTGTGTTCAGAAGGGATCCCCGCATCGAAGATAGAGGCCTCCGCTAACACCAGTTAGAAGAAGAAATCTGATTTGGAACACATATAACACTGGAAGGAAAATCCGCGTCATGGAATGTATATTTTCCATGAAGGTACTTCTTTCTTTTCTATAATGTTTATTTATTATTATTCTTTCTTTACTATAACTATCGACGTGAACAATCAAATGATTATTCGGACATAGGACATTTCAATCATTATCTAGTGTATATATAGTATTGGATTGCCGCTAAAGTTTACAAACAAAACAAAGGGCAACCATTGTTTTATGTCTTTGTTTTACAGCCATCTTTCATAAAGTTAAAGTTTCTTTTTTTTTCATCACATATTTATCAATAATTGTTAATGTTTGGTTCATTAGTTTTAAGGCTAGTTACTAGATTAATATTCTTTTCAGGTTTAAATTGTATCAAATTATTCTCATTTTGTTCTAACCTATCAGAAGGCTCATTACTATAAAGTTTATGTATATGCTATTACTTATTCAATAAATTTTGATTCTTTGGAGGACTCAAATAGTGGCTTGTATTATTTCACCCTCATCTTTCTATAAAATAGTAAATACTTCGATATAATCAAGGTGAGGAAATTATCTTTTTTATTAATTTTATTTCAGTCTAATGCTTTCTTATTATTAACACAAAGGCTAACCGCACGCGCTAACAGCAGCCATCCTTAAACCTTTTTAGCTTCTAATATAAATAGTTTTATTTTGTGTTATAAAAAGATCCAGTAGCAGGCAAGAATTTATCGACTTTCACGACACAAAACTGTCAATGCAGCCTGACATATCTGTTTACCTAAAGCCCCATTTGAGCAGATTTAAATATCTTCCTTACTATACGTCGGATCAAAAAATTGTACAGAATAAATCTTATAGCGAATATAATTTACTATAAATAGTGTTATATACATTTATTCTCTATCTTGAATATTAACCGAGATACTTGCATTTTTATTAATTCTGGCCGGCTAACGGACGAAAGTGACTTTCCCACCAAAACCTAGTTCGGCCGTTTCCTGACTGCTCGGCTCTCGTGAAATTTCTCAATTGTGAAACTTCACATGGGAAATCTGCTTAGTTTGCGCAGCCCCTGCGTGACGGACTTTATTTGTCTGTTACCGCTCTAGCGGTCGCAATTTTTTTTTGATCGTTACCAAACTCGATATTAAACACGTTTTATGTAAAAAGAAAGATCTAGTTTGTTAATGGCTGAAATCGGAACAGTGGGAGGGGGGGGGGAGTTTACAGAGGACGATTTTCTAAATTTTAAAATATTTCCGTTACTATACGTCAGATCGAAAAATTGTATAGAATCAATCTTATTGCAAATTTAGTATACTATAAATATTGTTATATACATTTATTCTCTATCTTGTATATTAACCGAG
>CM032228.1:253022500-253070000 GCA_019009955.1 Riptortus pedestris
CATATTTCCCATGTGAAGTTTTACAATAGAGAAATCAGCATACTGGTAACACAATTCCACTGTGATTAAATACAAACGGTAATGAGAAATCTTTCTTAATTAAAATAAATTCCCAACTGAAACGGCTTCTGAATTGTTTCAGCCATTAACGTAACTTGATCTGTCCTTTTTGCCTAAAACGGTTAAATATCGTGAGTTTCGATAATGAATCAAACAAAAAATTGCGAAACGCTAGAGCGTTAACAGACAATATATAATATAGTATATATATATATATATATATATATATATATATATATATATATATATAATTTTGAACGGACCCCATTTTCGTCATCTCCTGGGTAGGATCGATGGACATTTGAAGAAGTTTTTCGAAGCTCCCGTCATGTGTACGACCTCAATAGCTGATTTCCCTTAAGGGAAATCTGCTAATATAAGCCAATAAAATATCTATCTATCTATCTACTTGTCTTTCCTAGCAGATACCAATACAGCCCGTCACGCAGGGGCTGCGTAAACACAGCCAATTTCTCGAGTCCTCAAATGAGACACTAGAGAGACAAACAGTAACGGGAAAGGCCCGAACTAGCTCTTGACGGAAACTTGACTCCTACGATCACAGACTAGAACCCCGAAGTTAGCCGATCACAATCTCAGAAACTGAAAACAGAAAAATGCAAATATCTCGGTTAATATTCAAAATACAGAATAAATGTATAGATCAATATTTATAGTAAATTTAATTTTTAATATGATTAATTCTATACAATTTTTCGATCCGACGTATAGTAACGAAGATATTTGGAATTTTCGAAAATCTTCCCTTCTAAACCCCCCTCCAACTGGTCCGATTTCAGCCGTTAACGAACTTGATCTTTATTTTTGCATAAAACGTTTAAATATCGAGTTTGGTAAAGATTCAAACGAAATTGCGACCGCTAGAGCGTTAACAGAACAAATATATATATATATATATATATATATATATATATATATATATATATATATATATATAGATTAGAGATGGGCGAAGGGTAAATACCCAAAAGGTAAAAACCCGGGTATTTTCCCAAATGGGTAAATACCCGGTATTTATGTGGGTAAAAACCCAAGTCGTGGGTATTTTCGTTTTTTTTTTACATAATAATTATTAACTATAATAATCCTCATTATTTTGCGAGGTATGAATAAACTGAGGTTTGATTAAAAAATCTGTAAATAATGAGATAAAAGCGAGGAAATAAAACAAAGCCAATATTGAAACAAAAGAAATTTACATAATATAATAATAATAATAATTATTAACTATAATAATTAATAATTATTAACTATAATAATTAATAATTATTAACTATAATAATTATTAATCATTATAGTTAATAATTATTAACTATAATGATTAATAATTATTATTTATTTATATATAATTATTCAACAAAAGAAAGGTTTGGAGGCAACTAGTCTCTATTTTAGCAGATTTCCCTTAAGGGAAATCAGCTATTGAGGTTGTACTCATGACGGAATTTTCGAAATTTTTCCTCAAATGTCCATCGATCCTACCTAGTAGATGACGAAAATGAGGTCCGTTCAAAACTATATATATATATATATATATATATATATATATATATTTGTCTGTTACCGCTCTAGCGGTCGCAATTTTTGTTTGATCGTTACCAAACTTGATATTTAGTCGTTTTATGTAAAAAGAAAGATCAAGTTCGTTAATGGCTGAAATCGGACCAGTGGGAGGGGGGTTTAGAGGGGAGGATTTTCTAAAATTCGAAATATTTCCGTTACTATACGTCGGATCGAAAAATTGTATAGAATCAATCTTATTGCAAATTAAATTTACTAAAAATATTGTCATATACATTTATTCTCTATCTTGAATATTAACCGAGATATTTGCATTTTATGAGATCGGGGCGGATAACGGATGAGTGAGTTTCCCGCCAAAAGATAGGTCGGCCGTTTTGTTAACTGTTCGGCTCTCGTGAAATTTCTCTATTGTAAAATTTCACATGGGAAATCTGCTTAGTTTACGCAGCCCCTGCGTGACGGACTTATTAAAATCGTTTGTGCGCTTTGTTGTTGGCAAGGCAACGCTGGAAGCCGACAAAAGAAGTGCAGGAGCCCGCATAAGGAGCTATCGACAGCTTCAAAGACTCGGCAAGCGATGTACAGTCTCAGTACACGTTGATAAGTCAAACATTAAATCGTTTCAACACAAAAGTTTTAGAATCTATAACTACAAAAATAGTTCGGGAAGCTAATTTAAAAATACCCGAATATTTACCCAATCGGGTATTTTCCCGGGTATTTTCCCAGGTATTTACCCGAATTTGGGTATTTACCGGGTAAAATCCCATCTCTAATATAGATAGATAGATATATTTTTGAACGGACCCCATTTTCGTCATCTCCTGGGTAAGATCGATGGACATTTGAATATTATTTTTCGAAAATCGCGTCATGAGTACGACCTCAATAGCTGATTTCCCTCAAGGGAAATCTGCTAATATATGGTAATTTTTGACAGATACAATTTTTAAGAATTTCGAAAATGTTATTATGAACATGACGTACGCCTTCATGACTTTAAGGACTTATATTAACCTCTTCTTATATACTTCTTTAGTCAATAAATAGATTTTTCAGTAATCGTTGGAATAATCTCTCTTCGGGGTTAACAATTTTACTCCCTAAATGAAATGAGTGAGCTGAAGAAAAGTAAACATATTGCCTATAGCGTGAAGAAAGTTAATAGGTGCCTTCTTAATTTATGTAATAAGTATAAATTTAAAAAAATAATTTGGAAGTCTGGCGAAATTTTAAATGCCTTTTATTTTTAAATGTTTCATAACATTGTAAGAATTATATTTTTAACAAAAATAAATGGAAATGTGAATGAATTATTGGTTGGAAAAATAATCAATATTATTTTAAAATTTAAATATAATAAGCACAATTAATTACTTTCTTGTTTATAACCTGCACTTGTTTATAACTGCACTACTTTCACATATCATCACTAGTTGTTTTATAACTATGCTTATAACCTTTCACAACCTATGCTTATAACCTACCAACAACATGCCATAATCTTCACAAACATCCTAATTTTGTTCATATTCTGGTTAGATCTGATTCATGTTAATTACCACGATTACAGAAAAAATTTAATATTACACTCGTGACGAAAGTAGAATTTACAACTCTCGTGAAATTACCACATTCGCTTCGCTCGTGTGGGTAAATTACACTCGAGTTGTAAAATGATCTACTTTCGTCACTCGTATAATAAATAGCTATTCTCAAATTTTGTGATAGATAGGCTGGTAAGATATCCTTATTTTACGACAGACGGTATTAATGGGGGCTCATTTCTTGCTCATAATTGCGTTGGCTTGAGGCTGAGCTATTGGTTAAAGAGATAAGATAAGAAGGTCCTATTGCCTGCCCTTGAGGGACTCCAGGATATATTAATAATACCCGGCGATTGTTGCCCGATGCAGGTTTTGCTCCTGTCGGCTTGGCAAGGTTTTGCCCGGCAACAACCTCTGTCACCTCTACTTCCTTCACCAATATCAACTAGATGAATTATGACGATATCCATAGGCAAATGCGACAGAAATCTGGGACAATATACTCCTACATTTGATGCGGGAATTCATGGAATCTCGTTACACGTTACCCTTCAACGGGCATACTTAGTAATAAAAAAGTCCGTCACGCAGGGGCTGCGTAAACTAAGCAGATTTCCCTCGTGAAGTTTAGTAATAGATAAATATACATACTGCTAACACAACAACACCGTGAATAAATACAAACGGAAATAAGAAATGTTTCATCCAATTTCAATATCCTGCCGACAGGAAGCGCTAGGTTACAAATGTAAACAAACGGGTCCCGCCTCACACCGGAAAGAAAAACAATTACTGAAATATATCAGAATATAACACATTAATTTTCTTGAGAACTATTTACTATATCTAGTACTGTAATTAATAATGAGTCAGAATAATTGTTATCTCAATCAATAAAATTTTAGTAGTCCAAAACTTTAAGATGGGGGGGGGGAGTCACCAGTGCATATTTGCATGTATCTCGTATAATAAAGGTCTCTTGAATACAATTTTTGGTATTTAAACTTCCAATAATGTGATTTATTATGTATCAGAGTATTGTTTACGTAACATGAGTAGAAGTGGCGGTTTGGTGAAAACTGAAAAATGCAAATATCTCGGTTAATATTCAAGATAGAGAATAAATGTATATAACAATATTTATAGTAAATTTAATTTGTAATAAGATTGATTCTGTATAATTTTTCGATCCGACGTATAGTAACGAAGATATTTCGAATTTTCAAAAATCCTCCCCTCTAAACCCCCCCTCCCACTAGTCCGATTTCAGCCCTTAACAAACTTGATCTTTCTTGTTACATAAAACGCTTAAATATGAAGTTTGGTAAGGATTAAACAAAAATTGCGACCGCTAGAGCGGTAACAGACATATATATAGATATATATATATATAGATATATATATACAGTTTTGAACGGAGCTCATTTTCGTCATCCCCTAGGAAGGATCGATGTACATTTGAAGAATCTGTGAAAATCCCATCATGAATAAAACCTCAATAGCTGATTTTCTCTAAGGGAAATCAGCTAAAAAGTCCGTTACGCAGGGGCTGCGTAAACTAAGTTCCACGTGATGTTTTACAATAGAGAAATTTCATGAGAGCCGAGAAGTTAAGGAAAGGGCCGAACTAGCTTTTCGCCAGATTTCATAAAAATACAAATATCTCGGTTAATATTCAAGATAGAGAATAATTGCATATAACAATATTTATTGAAAAATTAATTTTCAATAAGATTGATTCTGTACACGACTGATTTTTCGATCCGACGTATCGTAACGGAGATATTTCGAAAATCCTCCCCTCTAACCCCCCCCCTCCCACTGGTCTGATTTCAGCCTTAACGAACTTGATCTTTAGTTTTACATAAAACGACAAATTATCGAGTTTGGTAACGATCAAACAAGAATTGCCACCGCTAGAGCGGTAACAGAGTGGTCAGAGTCGTACTCATGACGTGATTATCGAAATATTTTTTTCAAATATCCATCGATCCTAACTAGTAGATGACGTAAATGAGGTCCGTTCAAAACTGTATATATTATATATATATATGTATATATATATATATATATATATATATATATATATATATATATATATATGTCTGTTACCGCTCTAGCGGTCGCAATTTTTGTTTGATCGTTACCGAACTCGTTATTTAGTCTTTTTATTTAAAAAGAAAGATCAAGTTCGTTAACGGCTGAAATTGGACCAGTGGGAGGGGGGGATTTAAAGGGGAGGATTTTCGAAAATTCGAAATATCTCCGTTACTATAATGGGATCGAAAAATCGTATTGAACCAATCTTATTGGAAAGTAAATTTACTATAAATATTGTTATATACATTTATTCTCTATCTTTAATATTAACCGAGATATTTGCATTTTTATTAATTGAGGGCCTATAACGGATGACTGACTTTCCCGCCAAAAGCTAGTTCGGCCCTTTGTCTAACTGTTCGGCTCTCATATTGAGATTCCTCTATTGTATAACTTCACGTGGGAAATCTGCTTAGTTTACGCAGCCCCTGCGTGACGGCCTTTTTTAAATCAGTATTATTCTGCGTGTCAATCGCTTCAATTTTAGAAATGCTTGGCGGCCCACTTGTTGTGCACTAACCATCCATCTCATAGTACATGTTTTTAGCAGATTTCCCTTAAGGGAAATCAGCTATTGAGGTTGTACTCATGACGGAATTTTCGACATTTTTCTTCAAATGTCCATCGATCCTACCTAGTAGATGACGAAAATGAGGTCCGTTCAAAACTGTATATATATATATATATATATATATATATATATATATATAACTATATATATATATATATATATATATATATATATATATATATATATTTGTCTGTTACCGCTCTAGCGGTCGCAATTTTTGTTTGATCCTTACCAAACTTCATATTTAAGCGTTTTATGTAAAAAGAAAGATCAAGTTCGTTAACGGCTGAAATCGGACCAGTGGGAGGGGGGGTTTAGAGGTGAGGATTTTCGAAAATTCGAAATATCTCCGTTACTATACGTCGGATCAAAAGATTGTATAGAACCAATCTTATTGCAAATTAAATTTACTATAAATATTGTTCTATACATCAATTCTCTATCTTGAATATTAACCGAGATATTTGCATTTGTATTCTGCGTTTGGTCACCAATAGGCTATGTTCGGAGTTTCCGACGAGAGCTCTGGCGGCCGTTTCCATAACAATCGTCCCTCGCGAATAGGTTTAGTGGTTAGGTTGACTGTTTTTTGGGCTAGAAACTACTGGGTTATTACGACCTAAATAATGTTTTTTAGGTTTAGAGGTTTCTTAATAGTTCAGTTGTTATTAGGCTGATTTCTCTTTTGTAATACTTCACGTGGGAACGCGGCTTCGTTTCCGCAGCCCCGGCGTGACGGACTTTCTCCATTAACCCAAATATTGGCATTTTTTAGATTTCTGCCTTCAGCAAACACAACTTTCCGCACTATAAAAAAAACGTCCGTCACGCGGGGGCTGCGTAAACAAAGCGGATTTCCCACGTGAAGTTTAATAATAGAGAAACCTACATACTGCTAACACAGCACCACCGCGAGTATTAAGTGAATAAATAGAAACGGTAGTTAGAAATCTTTCCCTCGGATAACGGAAACATATCAGAATATAACAATTATTCTCTATCTTGAATATTAACCGAGATATTTGGATCATTCAGTTTTCAGCCTTCAAAAAAACCCCTACTTCTACTCGAAAACAATAGTCGGTTATGTAATAAACCACATTATTCGAATAATTAATAGTGTTTTCCAATGACCTTTATTATACGAGATATATGCA
Source organism: Riptortus pedestris (assembly GCA_019009955.1). Taxonomy (NCBI): domain Eukaryota; kingdom Metazoa; phylum Arthropoda; class Insecta; order Hemiptera; family Alydidae; genus Riptortus; species Riptortus pedestris. The sequence goes on from CM032228.1 coordinate 253,029,481, forward strand.
AATTTGTTCTTATGACCCCCCACCAATTTAATTAGTCCAAAGTTTTTGGAATACTTAAATTTGATTGATTGAGATAAAAATTATTTTGATTCATTATAAATTACAGTACTAGATATTGTAAATTGTTTCAACCAATCAAATTAATACGTTATATTCAGATATATTACAGTTTTTCTTTCCGGTAAGAAGTTGACAGAACTGTTTTTTTACATTTCAGATGCTTTCCGTCGGGAGGTTTCTTATTATCGTTTGATTTTATTCACTTAATATTAGATAGATAAAAATTCTGTATTTAAGAATAACCTTTTACAGGGGGTCCGATTTTTTACAAAAAAAAAAATAAATACACTGGTATTTTATAATTAGTGTATTAATAAACAATGAATTACATTATAGTTAAAATAGCTTACTCAACATTGGGTGATCTTCAAATTTGATATATACGTAAGTAATCTTAAATTAATAGAAAAAATAAATAAAGAAAGAAAAATAAACAAAAACATAAAATTTTCATTAATCTGTTTATATTAAATGTAACTTATTGAAATAAAAATTTAAGAAGAAAAAAAAAAATAATAAAATAAAATGAAATATAAATTTTCTGTATAATAATAGACAAAATAAAGAGACAATGCTTCTAAATCATCAATCAATTCCGAAGGCACAATATTAATTATGTAAAAAAAATAGATATATAAAATATATAAATAATAATAATAAATGAAAAATTTACAACTTGTGTTGGAAGTGATAAATCAATCAAACATTATGAAAGCTTACTTTAAGCTCATTTATAACAAATTTATAGCTATTGAAGGCCTTAGACTTGTCTTCTATTGTGAACAGTTGCTTGAGCTGTATATATGGTGAATCGTAGAGTTAATATGTTTGGAGATGAATGCATTTCTGATGTGGCTATACACAGGGCAGCGGAAGAAGTGGTGGTGCAGTGTTTCCTCTTCATACAGATTGCAAATGCTGCATAATTCCTCACAGTTAAGCTTGTATGTACTGCCGTTCCAATAAATTTTGAGAGTCTTGTCCGATGAAAGTCTGCACTGTGCTATGATTCTGGTAACGTGGATGTTGTTAATAAAAATGAGGTACTTCTCGAGATCGTAGTGTGCTTTGAACGATTGGTATTGCTGGGGAAATGAAGATTTAAGAACTCGCTGGATATCCAATGCTTTTAATTTCTCACTGTAACTCTTTAAGACAGTTTCTTTGATGGCTTTAAGTGTTGTCCAGTCCTGAGTTTATTCACTTATTATTCACGGTGATCTTGTGTTACCGGTATGTAGATTTCTCTATTGTAAAACCTCACGTGGAAATCTGCTTAGTTTACGCAGCCACCGCGTGACGGACTTTTTATTGTTTGTTTATTAAATACAGTATTTAAAGTGAGGTGAGTTCAACATTCCAAAATGTGGTAAATCTGCTTAGTTTACGCAGCCCCTGTTTAGCAAATACCATTATAGACTATAAATCGACTATTGAGGTCAAACTCGTGACTTCATTTTTGAAAAATGTCCATCGATACCCAGGAGATGACGAAAATGTTATAATACATACGAGACTTTCGTGTACATTTTAACATTGCACGGCATGGTGCTATCCCTGGTCGTAACAAGATACATAATGTTAACACAACTGGGTCTTTGCTTTAGAAGAAACCTCCTAGAGATATGTTAGCAAAATCCATAGCAAGTTTTAACCCGGCAGTGGTGGCACCGGGTCTTTGGGACACACAGCTAACTTCGAATGTTCACCCTTTCTAGATTGGGTAAGGTACAAATCTGGAATCCATAGTACCTCTCGAGAAGGTGTCTTAGATAACAAAGAAATATAAAAGCACTTTTGATCCTCATTGATAGGGGAGTTATTGGTTCAAGAATATGCCCATGAGTCTCTCAGACCCGGTGCCACCTTTCGTGAATGTTTCTTTTTTCAAGGATTTGGTAAGGTGGCACCGGGTCTCTGGGACCCACAGATTGTTATACGTCAGCTGTAGCTCTAGGGTTCACAGAGGAGACCCTAAAATCCTTTGAATCCCAGAACTTGGGGTAGGAACCTCCCCACCATTCAGTACTCAGCCAACTTACCTATTGTGTACATGTTGTAATTTCAGTTCCTTGAACCGCAGTATTTTATCGTATATTCCCCAAAAAAGAAATGCGTTCTCATTCATTTAACCTTCCATCACGATGGCAGCAGCATTGATCTCTTGAACGGAAAAAAAACCAGGGGCACTCACCTTCCATAACATGACTAAAGGAGGGGTTGATGTTGTTGATGAAATGTGTGCCACTTATAATACTGCTCGAAATGCAAGAAGATGGCCGATGGTGATATTTAATAGCCTGATGAATGTGACGGGTATCAATGCATTCATCATTTATAAAAGTAATAAAAAGTACGACGATAAATAATAAAGGGGGGTGTTTCTGAAAGAGTTTGGAAAGCAGCTGTGTGAAGATCATCTTGCCGACAGGGGCACAACACCCACGTGCTATGAAGGGCTATCTGTAATATACTGAACATCAGCACAACAACCAGAACAGCTGATCCACCGGCCCCAGGCAAAAGAGGAAGATGCAGGACTGGAACTGATCGAAAATCCCGATACTACTGTCGCCTGTGTTCAGATTTTGTGTGTCTTGAACGCTCGCTTTTTGTATGCTCAGACTGTTTTCAAAATGATGAGTGACTTCTACTATATTTTAGTTAATTTTTTTATAGCCGAAATTATACATATTATGTTTCTGTGACGCTTTTTTACTTTGTTTTTATTTTTAAATTTAATTGTATACGTATTAGTTGTAAATTAAATATTTTCTTCCAGATATTACGTTTATTACCTTGCAAAATCATGGTAGAGTAATACTTATGCAGTGAAAATTTTTGTAAGAAAAATCTAGGCCCAATAATAGAAGTTTAGAGTTTGGTGCCAGCCTAAGGACTGTTCTAGAGGGTGCCACCACTGCCGGGTTAAAGATCGCTTTCAACACTGTATCCAAGCAGAAGGCGACCAAGAGATGTAACTTTTAAACGCTTAATTGTAAATAATTTTATACAGAAATTGCATATTGTGTACACTGTTTTTCCACTCATAAATAAATTTTTTGCTCTGAATTGCCTGAGTACTCGTTATTTGAAAAACATGCGTTTCTTGGAAATCACCCTGTATGTATATATAATATATATTTGTACGCTAACGCACTTGCCGTCGCTTAATCGTTAAGAAACTCGATATTTAATAGTTTTATATACAACTAAATATCAAGTTTGTTAATGGCAGATATCCTATCAGTGGGAGGGGGAGTTCGAAAAAAAAATAATGTAATATCTTGCAATTACTCGTCGGATCGAGAAATATTATTAAACCAATTTTATTGCAAATATTATTTTCTATAAATGTTATGTAAGGGGGTTTTTTTTCATTATCTTCATTATTAGTCGAGACATTTAACCTAAACTTTGATCGAGTGATTGGCTCTCCAAGGATAGAATCGAATCGCCTCTCAGAAGGATTTGTCTGGCAGATATCTAGAAGTATCGGGTTAAAGGTGGGTGCTCTCAGATAGATTGGGGTAAGGCAGTCAGCTGATGGAACACCTGATTGAACAGCTGTCCAAGGTATCGATACGTTAGATCTAGTTGGAACATTAGATGGTTCTCTATCTCTCTTCAATAACTGGCGGTCATTCTACAACAACAGACATCTCACCTCACGATATTAAAGGGTATATCCAACTCATGGCCCGATTTTCAAAATTCAAATGTCCACCAATCCTACCTAGTAGATGACGAAAATGAAGTCCGTTCATATATATATATATATATATATATATAATTATACTGTACGTGTGCATTTCTCTGAACTCCTCCTAAACGGCTGGACGGATTTGAATGAAGTTTTTTGTATGCGTTTGGAGGGTTTAAATTCCAAATCAGCCCGGCAGATTGAGCAGAAGTGGGGGTTGTAAGGGAGGCCTAAAATTAAAAATCGCAATATTTTGTTTCCTATTGGTTTTTCGGCAAATATGCACAGGATAAAAGTTGTTTATTTTGTTATTTAGAGTAACTTTTGTAATATACACTTTTGTCTTCCCCCCCCCCCACCCCCCCCCCCCCCCACCCCCCCCCCCCCCCACCCCCCCCCCCCCCCACCCCCCCCCCCACCCACCCCCCCCCCCCCCCCCCCCCCCCCCCCCCCCCCCCCCCCCCCCCCCCCCCCCCCACCCCCCCACCCCCACCCCCCCCCCACCCCCCCCCCCCCCCACACACCCCCGCCCCCACACCCCCCCCCCCCCACCCCCCGCCCCCCCACCACCCCCCCCCCACAACCCCACAACCACCCCCCCCCCCCCCCACACCCCCCCCCCCCCCCAACCCCCCAACCCCCCACCCCCCACCCCCCCCACCCCCCCCCCCCCCAACCCCCCCCCCCCCCCCCACCCCACCCCCGCACACCCACACCCCACCCCCCCCACACCCCCCCCCCCCCCCCCCCCCCCCCCCCCCCACCCCCCCACCCCCCCCACCCCACCCCCCCCCCGCCCCCCCCCCCCCACCCCCCCCCGCTCACCCGAACCCCCGCTCTCCCCCTCCCCCCCCCCCCCACCCCCCCACCCTCCCTCACTCTCTCTCTCTCTCTCTCTCTCTCTCTCCCTCTCTCTCTCTCTCTCTCTCTCTCTCTCTCTCTCTCTCTCTCTCTCTCTCTCTCTCTCTCTCTCTCTCTCTCTCTCTCTCTCTCCCTCTCCCTCTCCCTCTCTCCCCCTCACCCCTCTCTCTCTCCCTCCCTTTTGACATACGCTTATCGTTATTAACTTTTTTAATTTTCTATCTATTTTATTAGTTGATTAAATTTTCTATTGTTTTTATCCTAGAATTTTTTTGGTTTTAATGTTTTTATTCTTTATTTTTGGTTTTTATGACTGTTTTTACACTGTTGACCATGTTATGATTGTTAGATTGACTAAGGCTTCTGTTTGTCAGCAGGCACTAACGATGGAGCGCTCACTCCGAAAGTGCACTTTGCATAAAATTGAAAACAATATTAGAGGACAAGTCCTTTTTATTGGACCTCATTTTCGTCATCTATTAGTTGGGATCGACGGACATTTGAAGAAATATTTCATGAGTACGACGTCAACAGCAACCTTAAGGGAAATCAGCTAAAAATATGGTTTAGGGGTAATATATATTTATAGTTGCCATGTCCAATCCAATGATCCTAATCCAGAAGTGCTATCCCTTTCCAGTAGCACTCATCCATATTCCCCTCGACAAGAGACAATGGCCTAGAGATCTCCTATAGCAGTGTAAAGTGCAGTGATAGCAGTGGCTATTTTCTTATCAAGTGCCATTCCTCCTTAGCTCTTGCCAGGCAGGGAGGTGCTGCTCCTCTCATTGTAGTGAAGGGGTCTGTCGAGAGTGATGGAGGACGATTGTATTGTACAGTATCACAATGTAATGCTCTTAATAAAAAAAAAAATCCGTCATGCAGGGGCTGCGTAAACTAAGCAGATTTCCCCCGTGAAGTTTTACAATAGAGAAATCTGCATACTAGAACAGTAATGGAACCGAGTTTCTAAACCAATTCCAGGAGAGCCGAAAAATTACGGAAACGGCAGAACTAGCTTTCAGCGGAGTCACGAATAGAACCGACATTAGCCGATCTCATTTCGTCCGTTATCCACACACATTTAATAAAAATACAAGTACAAATATCTTGGTTAATATTCAAGATAGAGAATAAATGTACTTGACAATATTTATAGTAAATTTATTTTGCAATAAGATTGGTTCTATAGAAGGTTTCGATCCGACGTATAGTAACGGAGATATTTTGAATTTTCGAAATTCCCTCCACTAACCCCCACTCCCACTAGTCTGGATTTAAGCCGTTAACGAACATGATATTTATTTTTACATAAAACGACTAAATATCGAGTTAAGGCTTTCCTTTGCACAATATTTTGACATTTACCCGTCCCAGTGTTTAGGGTTAATACCCGTTGTTGGCATTTGTTAATGTGTTTGTCTTTGTTTTTTATGTAAGTCTTCACTGTCCTCCAAATTGTCATATTTCCCGTCTCCTGTGCATTATGCATAGATTTCAGTTATTAAAGACAAAATATTAACGTAGATTTGAAATAATTTTTCGAGGTGAGGTACCTCATAGGTTAAATTGGATTGAATTGTTGAGCATATCAATATTTCTATGCAAATTACATGCTCCACACATTGTTCCTTGAGAAAAATATATAAAAAAAAAAGTTAATCTAAATAACAAAGTAAACAACTTTTGTTATGTGCATGTTTGTCGAAAAACAAATAGACAATGAAATATCGCAAATTTTTATTTCAGGCCTCCCTTATAACCCCCACTCCCGTACTAACCTAAAAATTTCAATATATCTTATAATCATGGAAGAATTAATGCTAATTGACATACCATGTTTTTTTAAGTTCGGTTTAATTGTTAGCGCCCAATGAAATATTTGACTCCCGCTTTAGTTTATAGTGTATATCTCGTTTATACTTTGTTAAAAGAAAAAAATAAATATTACAAAAGTTACTCTAAATAACAAAATAAACAACTTTTGTTATGTTCATATTTGCCGAAAAACAAATAGAAAACGAAATACCGCTATTTTTAAATTCAGGCCTCCCTTACAACCCCCACTCCTGCCCGTTCTTAGAAATGTTGGTATGGCTTGTTATAATGAAAGCGTTAGTGCTAATACACATACCGAGTTTTATTTATTTCGGTTGGGTCTTTGGACCCAAATAAAATTGTTCACTTCCGCTATAGCTTTTAGCGTTTATAATTCAGTATACGAAAAAAGTGTATATAACAAAAGTTACTCTAAATAACAAAATAAACAACATTTGTTATGTGCATATTTGCCGAAAACCCAATAGGAAACGAAATATCGCTATTTTTAATTTCAGGCCTCCCTTATAACCCCCACTCCTGTTCATCTCAGAGAATTTTAATATAGCCTAAAGTCTAAGTTGGGTTAGTAGTAACATACATACCATGTTTGATGAAAATCGGGTCATCCGTTTATGCGTGAAAAGGTAACAAACAAACATACACGAAAGAAACAAAATGCAGTTATGGTGTCTATGACATGTGAAACGAAAAGTTATCGTGAAATTTCGCGAAAAAAATCAATGTACAGACAGAGGTTACAATTTTTATATATATATATATATATATATATATATATATATATATATATATATATTTAGAAAGATACAGTTTTGAACGGACCTCTTTTAGCAGATTTCCCTTAAGGGAAATCAGCTATTGAGGTTGTACTCATGACGGAATTTTCGAATTTTTTCTTCAAATGACCATCGATCCTACCTAGTAGATGATGAAAATGAAGTCCGTTCAAAACTGTTATATATATATATATATATATATATATATATATATATATATATATATATATATATATATATATATTTGTCTGTTACCGCGGTTGCAATTTTTGTTTGATCGGTACCAAGCTCGATATTTAGTCGTTTTATGTAAAAAGAAAGATCAAGTTCGTTAACAGCTGAAATCGAACCAGTGGGAGGGTGGGGTTTAGAGGGGAGGTTTTTCGAAAATTCGAAATATCTCCGTTACTATACGTCGGATCGAAAAATGGTACAGAATCAATCTTATTGAAAACTAGCTAAGGTACCCTGCTTCGCCCGGGAATTCATTTGAGGCTGAATGGTGATGGTATTTTTTCGGCAAGACTTTACTTTGCACAATATTTTGACATTTCCCCATTTCAGTGTTTAGGGTTAGTACCCGTGGTTGGTTTGGAATAGGAAATGAAATATCGCGAATTTTTATTTCAGGCCTCCCTTATAACCCCCACTCCCGTTATAACATAAACATTTTAATATAGGTTATTACCATGTAAGAATTAATGCTAATTTATATATTCTGAGTTGTTGGAATCGGTTCAACCGTTGTTGTCCAATAAAATAGTTGACTCCCGCTTTAGCTTTTAGTGTATATCTCGTTTATAATTTTTTATACAACAAAAGTGAATATAACAAAAGTTACTTTAAATAACAAACTAAACAACTTTTGTCATGTGAATATTTGCAGAAAAACCAATAGAAAACAAAATACCGCTATTTTTAATTTCAGGCCTCCCTTACAACCCCTACTTCTGCCCATTCCTAGAAATGTTGGTATGGCTTATAATAATGAAGGCGTTAGTGCTAATACAAATACCGAGTTTTATTCAGTTCAGTTGAGTCTCTTGTGTGCCAAAAAAAATTGTTGACTCCCGCTACCATTTTTAGCGTATAAAGCATTTATACGTCGGTATACGGCGAAAGTGTATATGACAAAAATTGATCTAAATAACAAAATAAACAACTTTTGGTATGTGCATTTTTGCCGAAAAACCAATAGGAAACAAAATATCACCATTTTTAATTTCAGGCCTCCCTGATAACCCCCACTCCTGCCCGTCCCTAGAAATGTTGGTATGGCTTATTATAATAAAGGCGCTAGTGCTAATACCCATACCGAGTTTTATTTAGTTCGGTTGAGTCTTTTGTGCCAAATAGAATTGTTCACTTCCGCTATAGTTTTTAGTCTATATCTCGTTTATAATTCACTATACGAAAAAAGTGTATATAACAAAAGTTACTCTAAATAACAAAATAAACAACATTTGTTATGTGCATATTTGCCGAAAAACCAATAGGAAACGAAATATCGCTATTTTTAATTTCAGGCCTCCCTTATAACCCCCACTCCTGTTCATCTCAGAGAATTTTAATATAGCCTAAAGTTTAAGTTGGGCTAGTAGTAATATACGTACCAAGTTTCATAAAATTCGGTTCAGCCGTTTATGCGTGAAAAGGTAACAAACAAACAAACAAACAAACAAACAAACAAACATACACGAAAAAAACAAAATGCAGTTATGGTGTCTATGACGTGTGAAACGAAAAGTTATCGTGAAATTTCGCGAAAAAAATCAATGTACAGACAGAGGTTACAATTTTATATATATATATATTGATTAAATTTAGTATAAATAATTTTATATACATTTATTCCCTATCTTGGATATTAACCAAGATATTTGCATTTTTATGAAGTCTGTGGTCGGGTATAGTTCGGATTAGGTCGGCCATTTCTGCCTGTGCTCGGCTCAGGTGGAAGCTTCTTCTAACCTTGCCTGTCGTTTCTAACCTTACCTTCCTTCGTTACTTTGTGAGATTTATGCAAATACGTTCTGTTCATCAATTCAGAAGCCGTTTCAGTTGGGAATTTATTTTAATTAATTGAAAGATTTCTCATTACCGTTTGTATTTAATCATGGTGGTATTGTGTTACCAGTATGCAGATTTCTCTATTGTAAAACTTCACATGGGAAATCTGCTCAGTTTACGCAGCCACTGCGTGATGGACTTTTTGGTTATCTACTTGGTAGGATCGATGGACATTTGAAGAAAAATTTCGAAAATTCCCCTATGAGTATGACCTCAAAGGGAAATCTGCTAAAAACATTACACTACTTACTCCAAATGAGGAAGATGAGGAGATTGTGCGTTTGGCAGCACTTATAATGCCCAATAGTTCTTTTAAATATTGAATGTTAATAAATCAAAACATTGTACATGGCTGACTGATGATAATTTGGAAAATTCTTATCGTCTTTGTATCAGTGGAATTAATCCAAACATCGATGGTTTAGTTTCCCAAACTCAAGATCATTGATTTCGGTGTCACTATTTAACTTGTTTGTAATAATTCCAAATTTTACGGTTTAATTATAATGTTGTACCTATCTTTTTTTCATTTAATTTTGTTATTTTAATAAATTGTAGTATAATTACATTGTCGTAATAATTTCATGCCTGATATCTATCGTTAAAAATTGAAGGGTTTGCTGCAAAAAGGAGGTATTTTTCCAGTTTTTGGGAAACCTAAAAAAACGCTTAAAAAATTCAAATTTTAAGTTATGTAAAAATATTGTTGTTGCTTACTTTCAATTATGGTGTTTACATATTAGAACAGTATTTTCATACAAAACATATCCAAATGTTGGTGGTACGTGGATGATCCTTGGAGCTACCTCTTTTTTGCCCAAAAGAATGGAATATGAGGAATGGAGGAATATGTTATGTCTTGAAAAAAGGTGTAAAAATAAATAGAATGCACTATTATTATGTATTTCTTATTAAAAAAAAACTGAAAATAAAGTACAGCAAAATTATTGGTTTTACAAACAGAAAATAACATCATTATAACGAATAACATAAAATACGAAAATAACATCATAACGATTGAAACTGCGTTCTTTTGGTGCCAAATAAAAGAGGTTTTTTTTTGGCACAAGAAATTGTTTATAACTCCCAACAGCTATGGGACGGAGCTACCTCCTTTTGGCAGCAAATCCTTCAATTATGAACACTACTTTAGAATGCACAACATTTAAAAGCGGCCCGCGAACGTATTTGCAGACTAAAGTTTGGCCGGCAACTTGCTAAAGGTTGCCCTGACCTGATATAGTGCATCTACTGGAGTATTTAGAACCTAGGCCAACATTCAACCAACGTTTTAGACCTGTTGCTAAACTCCATGCTACACACTTAGAGGCAGTAAGACTAGTCTGTAGAATGGACTCGAATTGTCCGTTAAGGCTGCCTCGGAGTGGATAATGACCTCAATATGCAAATGAAATAGATGTCATTGTGCAAAATGACCCGAGCATAATGACATTTCCTAACCTGTCACGCATCATTTTATCACAGTCATAACAATGTCCTAAGGGCATTTACTCCGTGTCCCAACTCAAACTGCCCTCAACAATTAAGTTCTCTCGTCTGTAAACTATGAAAGATCTCCATGTTCTTGGATCACTCACTATGTTGACTCCAGAACTGGGCAATCATTATTTGTCGTTTAAGAACAAGTTTGTATTTATACATATCAATGTTTTTTGCAGATTTCCCATAAGGGAAATCAACTATTGAGGTCGTACTCACGGCGCGAGTTTTGAAAATTTTTCTCAAATGTCCATCGATCCTACCAAAATACAAACCGAGAGTCAGGTTGGCAGGCCTGTTGGTTTAACTTGCATACGCTTCCCGCCTGGAGGGGGCAGTTCCTCTGGTGTGCATTTCAGGTGTTTCCACCCACTGTGATACGTAAATATAGTTTTCCTGTCTCTAATTTATTTTGTTTTTTTTTAATTTTATTATGGTTTATAGAAATCGGACGAGTGGGAGAGGGGGTTTAGAGAGGGGAGTTTTTGAAAATGTGAAATATCTCCGTTATTATACATCGGATAGAAAAATTTTATAGAACCAGCTTATTGGAAATTAAACTTACTATAAAGATTGTTATGAACATGAATTCCCTATCTTGAATAGTGACCGAGATATTTGCATTTTTATTGTGTGTTCGGCTAATTTCGGTTCAAGTCGAGAGCTTCCTCCTCCTTTGCTCTCGTGAAATTTCTCTATTGTGAAACTTCACGTGGGAATCTGCTTAGTCTACGCAGCCACTGAGTGATGGACTTTTTATTAACCATTGCATGTCTTGTATAGTCAGCCTGTCGATGTCCACAGTTCTTTTCCTGACTGTTAATTTAGCTTGTCTGTCGATGACAGTACTTTTTTTTTTATGTCTGTATGTCCCGGTAGCCATACCATAGTTATATCATAATCGTGTATACTGTGTGGATTGTAAAGATTTCCTAAGGACGTGGGAAATCTGATTAGTTTACGCATCCCCTGCAGGACGGACTTTTTTATCAATGTATTGCTTGTGGTTGTTATTATATAGGGCAAGAAGGTCCTAATATATTGTACGAGCTAGGATGTACCTGTAGATATAGTATGAGCTTGCAGAGAGTGGTTCCCAGGAACCATGTTTCAGTGACGTCCCAGAGGACGGTGGGAGGGAGGCAGGCCAAGATCACCATGAAGTCTGCTGCAGCTAAGTTGACGATGAAATAGTTGGTGACGGTACGCATCAGCGTGTTCCTGCAACAATACAACAATAGTTGGTAACGCTAAGCATCAGCGTGTTCCTGCAACAATACAAAAATAGTTGGTGACGGTACGCATCAGCGTGTTCCTGCAACAATACAACAATAGTTGGTGACGCTACGCATCAGCGTGTTCCTGCAACAATACAACAATAGTTGGTGACGCTACGCATCAGCGTGTTCCTGCAACAATACAAAAATAGTTGGTGACGGTACGCATCAGCGTGTTCTTGCAACAATACAACAATAGTTGGTGACGGTACGCATCAGCGTGTTCCTGCAACAATACAACAATAGTTGGTGACGGTACGCATCAGCGTGTTCCTGCAACAATACAACAATAGTTGGTGACGGTACGCATCAGCGTGTTCCTGCAACAATAGTTGGTGACGCTACGCATCAGAGTGTTCCTGCAACAATACAAAAATAGTTGGTGACGGTACGCATCAGCGTGTTCCTCCAACAATACAACAATAGTTGGTGACGGTACGCATCAGCGTGTTCCTGCAACAATAGTTGGTGACGCTACGCATCAGAGTGTTCCTGCAACAATACAAAAATAGTTGGTGACGGTACGCATCAGCGTGTTCCTGCAACAATACAACAATAGTTGGTGACGGTACGCATCAGCGTGTTCCCTGCAACAATACAACAATAGTTGGTGACGGTACGCATCAGCGTGTTCCTGCAACAATACAACAATAGTTGGTGACGGTACGCATCAGCGTGTTCCTGCAACAATAGTTGGTGACGGTACGCATCAGCGTGTTCCTGCAACAATAGTTGGTGACGCTACGCATTTGAAAAAAAAAATTCGAAAATTCAGTCATGAGTACAACCTCAATAGCTGCTTTCCTTAAGGGAAATCTGCTAAAAGTCCGTCACACAGATTTCCCACCTGCGTCACGTATTTGTATTTGTCTCAAATATTAAAAGGTCCATCAGAACAATATTTAATAAGATAATAGAATATTGTTAGTATGAGATGAGTAGGAGTGGGGCTTTACTGAAGACCGAAAACTAAAAAATGAAAATATCTCAGTTAATAATCAAGATAGTGGAAAAGTGTACATTACAACATTTCTCGAAAATTAAATTTGCAATAAGGATGGTCCTATAAAATGTTCGATCCGAAGCATAATAACGGAGATAGTAAGAATTTTCAAAATTCTCCCCTCTAAACCCCCCCTCTCCCACTGGTCCAATTTTAAGCTTTAACGAACTTGATCTTTCTTTTTGTATAAAGTGATTATATATCAAGTTTGGTAACGATAAGACAAAAATTGCGACCGCTAGAATGGTAACAGACAACTATATATATATATATATATATATATATATATATATATATATATATATATACTAGCTCAGATACCCGGCTTCGCCCGGGAATTCATTTGAGGCTGAATGGTGATGGTATTTTTTTGGCAAGGCTTTACTTTGCACAATATTTTGACATTTACCCGTTCCAGTGTTTAGGGTTAACACCCGTTGTTGGCATTTGTTAATAATAAAATTATTTTTTTATGTAAGACTTCACTGTCCTGCATATTGTCATATTTCCCGTCTCCTGTGCATTATGCATAGATTTGAATTATTAAGGAGAAAATATTGACATTCATTTGAATCATTTTTTTCATTTGAGGTACCTGGTAGTTCATATTGAAAAGAAGTGTTGAGAAGATTTCTCTAAATAACAAAATAAACAACTTTTGTTATGTGCATATTTGCCGAAACCCCAAGATGAAATCACTATTTTTAATTCCAGGCCTCCCTTATAACCCCCACTCTTGCCCGTCCCTAGAAATGTTGGTATGGCTTATTAAAAGGAATGGGTTAGTGCTAATACACATACCGAGTTTGGTTTAGTTCGGTTGAGTCTTTGGTGCCAAATAAAATTGTTAACTCCCGCTATAATTTTTAGCGTATAACGCCTTTATACTTCGGTATTCGGTGATAGTGCATATAAAAAAAGTTTCTCTAAATAACAAAATAAACAACTTTTGTTATGTGCATATTTGCCGAAAATGCAATAGGAAACGAAATATCACTATTATTAATTTCAGGCCTCCCTTACAACCCCCACTCCTGCCCGTCCCTAGAAATGTTCGTATGGCTTATTATAAGGAAGGCTTTAGTGCTAATTCACATACCGAGTTTGGTTTAGTTCGGTTGAGTGTTTTGTGCCAAATAAAATTGTGGACTCCCGCTATAGTTTTTAGCGTATAACTCATTTATACTTCTGTATACGGCAAAAAGGAATATAACAAAAGTTACTCTAAATTACAAAATAAACAACTTTTGTTATGGGTATACTTGCTGAAAAGTAATAGGAAACGAAATATCGCTATTTTTAATTTCAGGCCTCCCTTATAACCCCCACTCCTGTTTGTCCTAGAGAATATTAATATAGCCTAAAGTCTAAGTTGGGCTAGTAGTAATATACATACCAAGTTTCATAAAATTCGGATCAGCCGTTTATGCGTGAAAAGGTAACAAACAAACAATTAAACAAACAAACAAACAAACAGACACGAAAGAATCAAAATGCAGTTATGGTGTCTATGACATGTGAAACGAAAAGTTATCGTGAAATTTCGCGAAAAAAATCAATGTACAGACCGAGGTTACAATTTTATATATATATATAGATATATATATATAATTGTGCTGATGTTTTCTACCAGGTTGTATTTATGTATGGTGTGTTGTTCTTTTCGGAGTTTTGGTCAATGTTGGTGAAATAAATCTTAGTTTATGCCGATATTTCGAGAATCTTTATTTTCTCTTCTTCAGGGCAAGACTAAAGATACCCATAAACTATTATACATTGTTATTGCACTATGACTAGGTTTATAGTAACCTTCCTTGTTTTGTTTTATATATATATATATATATATATATATATATATATAAAGTTCACAAAAACACGGCACTGGACTGTTTTCGCGAAATTAACGGCACTGCACTGTCTTAGACACGGCACTATACCGTTCTTTACAGAGTCACGGCACAACGTTGTTCCACACATAAAAGTCTGTCACGTAGGGGCTGCGTAAACTAAGTTTAGTAATAGACTAGCTCAGATACCCGGCTTCGCCCGGGAATTCATTTGAGTCTGAATGGTGATGGTATTTTTCTGCAGGCTTTACAATGCACAATACTTTGACATTTATCCGTCCTAGTGTTTAGGATTGATACCCGTCGTTGCCGTGGTTTGGCTAATAATAGAATTTTTTGTTCGATAAGGCTTCACTGTCTTCGATATTTTTATATTTCCCGTCTCTATACATGTAAATATAGTGAATTTTTATTTCAGGCCTCCCTTATAACCCCCCTCCCGTTCGAACCTAAAAATTTTAATATAACTTAATCTTGGAAGAATTAATGCTAAATTACATACCGAGTTTTGTTATGTTAGGTTCAGCCTTTAGTGCTCAATAAAATTGTTGGCTCCCGCTAAAGTTTTAATTATTATTAATTTCAGGCCTCCCTTATAAATACTGCCCGTCCCTAGAAATGTTAGTATGGCTTATTATAAAGCAGGCGTTAGTACTAATTCACATACCGAGTTTGGTTTAGTTCGTTTGAGTCTTTTGTGCCAAATAAAATTGTGGACTCCCGCTATAGTTTTTAGCGTATAACTCATTTATACTTCCGTATACGGCAAAAGTGCATATATTAAAAATTACTCTAAATTACAAAGTAAACAACTTTTGTTATGTGCATATTTACCGAAAACCCAATAGGAAACGAAATATAGCTATTTTTAATTTCAGGCCTCCCTTACAACCCCTACTCCTGCCCGTTCCTAATAATGTTGGTATGGCTTATTATAATGACGACGTTAGTGCTAATACACATACCGAATTTTATTTAGTTCGGTTGAGTGTTTTGTGCCAAATAAAATTGTTGCCTCCCGCTATAATTTTTAGCGTATAACGCATTTATACTTCAGTATATGACGAAAGTGTATATGACAAAAGTTACTCTAAATAACAAAATAAATAACTTTTGTTATGTGCGTATTTGCCGAAAAACCAATAGGAAACGAAATATCGCTATTTTTTATTTCAGGCCTCCCTTACAACCCCCACTCCTGTACGTCTCAGAGAATATTAATATAGTTAATCACAAAAACATTTTTTTATGGCTCCTCACAATTTTATTTCTTATAAACGCTGAGCGCTTTCGGGGACTAAATCCCCATCCTCAGAGCGTCAGAGCGTAGGGCAATCCTATAGACTTGCTACTAGGCTAAACCCTGCCGATGCACTGCAGTGCAGGGTTTAGCCTAGTAGCAAGTCTATAGGATCGCCCTACGCTCTGACGCTCTGAGGATGGGGATTTAGTCCCCGAAAGCGCTCAGCGTTTATAAGAAATAAAATTGTGAGGAGCCATAAAAAAGTTTTTGTGATTAACCATTCATCACCCTCACCACCAGCTATAAATAAATATGAATATTAATATAGCCTAAAGTCTAAGTTGGGTTAGTAGTAATATACATACCAAGTTTCATAAAATTCGGTTCGGCCGTTTATGCGTGAAAAGGTAACAAACAAACAAACAAACAAACAAACAAACATACACGAAAGAAACAAAATGCAGTTATGGTGTCTATGACATGTGAAACGAAAAGATATCGTGAAATTTCGTGAAAGAAATCAATGTACAGACAGAGGTTACAATTTTATATATATATATATATATATATATATATATATATATAGATAAATCTGCATATGCTAACTCGAAACCACCATGAATATAACGAGTCCGATTTAAGCCATTAACGAACTTGATCTTCCTTTTTACATAAAACGATTAAATTCCGAGTTTAGTAACGATCCAATAAAAATTGCGACCGCTAGAGCGTTAACAGACAAATATATATATAATTTTCGTCATCTCCCGGGTAGGAAGAAATTTTTCGAAACTCGCGTTATGAGTACGACCTCAATAGCTGATTTCCCTTAAGGGAAATCTGCTAAAAGTAGGAGGGGGGGGGTTTAGAGGTTTTCTTTTTTTTTTTTTATATTCGATAGGTACTTACTAAATGTCGTATCGAAATATTGCATAGAACCAATCTTGTTGCAATCTAGCTAAGGTACCCGGCTACGCCCGGGAATTTATTTGAGGCTGAATGAAGACGGTATTTTTTGGCGAGGCTTTACTTTCCACTATATTTTGACATTCACCCGTCCTAGTATTTAGAATGTATACCAGTCGTTGCTGTGGATTTATTAATAATAAAATTATTTGTTATGTAAGGATGAAAAATTATATAGAATTAATATTATTGCAAATTAAATTTACTATAAATATTGTTCTATACATGTATTCTCTATCTTGAATATTAACCGAGATATTTGCATTTTTAATTTTTCAGCCTTCAGCAAACCCCCCACTTCTACTCATGTTACATAAACAATACTCATTTATGTAATAAACCACATTATTCGAACCTTAAATACCATAAAATGTTTTTAAGAGACATTTATTATTTGTGATACATGCAAATATGTTATGGTGACCTCCCCCCCTTCTTAAGTTCCTGGTCTACTAAAATTTGGTCGTGGGATAACAATTATTCTGACTCATTATTAATTACAGTACTAGATATTGTAAATAGTTCTCAATAAAATAAATATGTTATATTCTGATATATTTCAGTAATTGTTTTTCTTTCCGGGAGGTTGGCAGATCTGTTTGTTTACATTTTAAACGATTCCCGTCGTCAGGTTATTTAAATTGACTGAAACGTTTCTTATTTCGGTTTGTTTATTCACGGTGGTGTTGTGTTAGCAGTATGTAGATTTATCAATTACTAAACTTCACGTGGGAAATCTGCTTAGTTTACGTAGCCCCTGCGTGACGGGCTTTCTGCCACAAAATGGCTCCCACGTGGGTACCAAATACATTTTTGATACTGTTATTAAATGTTTTGCTCCACTTCATTTAAAATAATTACATTTAAAAGCCGAAAACTAAATGTTCAATGAGAACCATATATCGTACTTAGGCCTCGAATAAAGTGCCTAACAAATGATAACAAATAATTTTATTATTAACAAATCCATTCAACGACAGTTATAAACCCTAAAAAATGTGACGGGGAAATGTCAAAAAATTGTGGAAAGTAAAGCCTTGCCAAAAAAATACCATCTTTAAACACCTCCTGTTACACTCTAGTTTAATAACAATGTGCAATATTATAAAATAGTACCTGTAATTTTAAAGCCCTGAAGAAGAAAATATAATAATTCTCGAAGTGTCGGCATAAACTGAGATTTTTCGACCAATATTGACCTACACTCCAACAAGAATAACAACACCATATATAAATATAACCTGGTCGAAAACAGCAACACAATTATATATATATATATATATATATATATATATATATATATATATATATATAAAAGATACCACAAACATTGGGAAGAAGTTGCGTGCAAATCGTCTGATGGATCGCCGAAACGAGCAGGCATCGTCATTATCAAAAGAATAGAAAAAGAAGGAGTCATCCTAGATGCCACAGTAAGGTTCGAAACCAATATCAACCAGTCAATAGAAGTAGATGAGGAAAAGAGGAAGATTTACCTTGCTGTGGGTACTTGAAGGAAAAATACTCAGTTGAAAAATGGAGTGTCAAAGGCTTGCTGATAGATGCAAGCGGTACAATATCCCAAAGGACAGCCGAAACTCTGAAAGAACTGGGATAATCCACGAACGACCCCCAGAATTTATCAACAGTCGTTATAAAGCATTTGGCAAGAATTATACATTTTCATTTATATAAATCAAGGCACGATGCAAAGCTGCACGCCTTCCCAAATGGCCCATCAAATTTTAATACAAATATTTAACAGATTTCCCTTCAGGGAAATCAGCTATTGAGGTTGTACTCTATACAGAATTTCCGAAATTTTTCTTCAAATATCCATCGATCGTACCTAGGAGATGACGAAAATGAGGTCCGTTCAAAACTGTATATATATTTGTCTGTTACCGCTCTAGCGGTCGCAATTATTTTTTAATTATTACCAAACTCGATATTTAGTCGTTTTATGTAAATAGAAAGATCAAGTTCGTTAACGGCTGAAATCGGACAAGTGGGAGGGGGGTGGTTAAGAGGGGAGGGTTTTCAAAAATTCGAAATATCTCCGTAACTATACGTCGGATCGGAAAATTGTACAGAATCAACCTTATTGCAAATTAAATTTACTATAAATATTGTTAAATACATTTATTGTCTATCTTGAATATTAACCGAGATATTTGCATTTTTATTAAATCTGGGCGGCTAACGGACGAGTGACTTTCTCCCCAAATGCTAGTTCGGCCGTTTCCTTAACTGCTCGGCTCTTGTGAAATTTCTCTACAGTAAAACATCACGTGGGAAATCTGCTTAGTTTACGCAGCCCCTACGTGACGGACTTTTTTTTTTAGTTTTCGGCCCTCGGTTAGCCCCCATTCCCACTTCCTGGATAAAGTATTTTATATGTGATGAACAATCAAAACATTTCCATCTCAAAGCGCAAAGAAGTTTAAGAGATTTTAAAAGACCCTTGAAACTCGAAATTTTCTATGTTTGTAATTCATTTCACGATGTTTTAGTTTTAAATAATTTACATTGTGCCTGAAATTTAGCACGTAACGAGTTTCTGTCTTATTCTATCTCAAAGTAACTACTGCCAGTGAGCAGTTAATCAGGCGCTATCCATCTTGGGGTATGAAGAACTCTATGAGATTTTAATTATGAACATCCAATATTCACCTAAACCATTTATGGCAACCCTTGACATGTTGCAGGCCAAACTTTATTGTGCAAATACGTTCGCCGGCCGCTTTTAAAAGAAGAGCATTTTAAAGTAGAGTTCATACTTTTAACGATAAATATCAGACATGAAGTTATACGACAATGTAATTAAAATACAATTTATTAAAATAAAATGAAATGAAAAAAAAAGTACAACATTATAATTAAATCGTAAAATTTGGAATTATTACAAACAACGAAAGTTAAATAGCGACACCGAAATCAATGAGACACTTGATCTTGAATTTGGGAAACCAATCCATTTTTGGATTAATTCCACTGATGCAAAGACGAAAATAGTTTTCCAAATTATCCACGGTCGGCCTTGTACGATGTTTTGATTTATTAACTTTCATCGTTGAAAAGAACTGTTGGCATTTATAAGTACTGTCAAACGCACAAATCTTTCCTCATTTGGAGTAAGTAGTGTAATATTATTGTTTAATTGGGTTTTTAATGGGATCTCGCGGACCGGATCAAATCTCACAGCGGGCTGGTTTGGTGCCGCAGGTGGTAACCTGTAGATAACCCTTCCCTACTTGCCCTAGTTAACATATAATATTTTAATTCAACTGGAATACAAGGGAGTCATATGGTGCCCATGTCAGACTTTTTTTAAACAATAAATGTCATGTGTGCGTATATGTCATGTGATTTTGAAATAATAGTGAACCGATCGAAAAATAGCTTTGTGCGACTTGTAAAGTATGGTTTCTTGTAAGCTGTTTTTGTTACTATTGTTATATAGTGAGGTGAGTGGATTAGAGGAAAGAAATCATGGTTGGACAAAAGACGAGCAACAAAAGTTTTCATTCGTGGTTGTGGTAGGATGTGGAATTTTATCTGTGGATCATTATTGCAGTGGATCATTGATTGCGCCAGAATGGGTATTAACATCTCCTTACTGTATGGCCTACAAGACACCGATGGAGGTTTATGGAGGTGGTGGTATAAAGTCAAAATATGTTCAGAAGCGTAAAGTTTCTGGCAAAAAAATCAAACATCCCAAATCTAGATATACATGGGTAGGTGCATACGACATGGCGCTCGTTAAAACTGAAGAACCATTCAGCATGTCCTCTGGAAATATAGGCATTTTGAGAGTTTCGGAAGCACAGCCAGATTTGTCTCAGAAACTGAAGTGCACTATCCATGGCATTGCAGACCCCCAAGGAGGTGCTGTCAGGTACAAAGAAGTGACTGTCAAGCACAATGACTGCCCCTGCCTACCGTCTTCCAAAAAATACGAACAAAACATACTATGCCACGATGGACAAGGCGTAGTCTGCAAGGAGGATCTGGGAGGCCCTCTAGTCTGTGGCGGAAGTCAAGTTGGAATCTTGCATAACATCTTCGATGGCGATTGCTCGATACGTGGCGCTAAATGCGGGGACCCAAGCAACGCAGTATACTTCATGCTCGTATATCCTGGTTTAGACTTCTTAAAGGAACACGTAAAATCCCTAAACTCATATCCAAATGCTGGAGAGGAAAAAAAAGAGAAACCTGAAGAACACAACAAGGATCCCCAGGGTGGTCACGGGAAGAAGAGCGCTGGCTATGTTAAAAGCAAAATTTCTTTATTTACACTTGTAGTAAGTTTCCTTTGTTTAATAAATTGATTATTCTCTACTAATTGAAGTTATCTTTTTCTCTAAAATTATTAAGATATTCGAGGCCAGCATTGTTTATTTGACTTGAGCTTTAATTAAACAAGTCAAATTAAAGCGTTGACCTTTATCTCACATGGTTAACCTAGAGTGACGAGTTCGATTCTCGCCTGGGCAAAGGAAATTATTTAGTGACAAACTTCATTAAATAACATCCTAAAATCCCACCCTGGCTAGAAAAGGTTGGTAACCTGTAGATAACCTTTCCCAATAAGCCTTAGTTGCAAAAAGTGGACGTTAATAAATAATAATAATAAACCCCCTAGTATTAACCCTAAACACTGGGACGGGTAAATGTCAAAATATTGCGCAAAGTAAAGCCTTTCCAAAAAAATACCATCACCATTCAGCCTCAAAGAATTCCCGGGCGAAGCCGGGTATCTAAGCTAGTATTATATATATATATATATATATATATATATATATATATTTATATATAAAGACATATTTGTCTTTTAACGCTCTATCTAGCAGTCGGAATTTTTGTTTGATCGTTTACAAACTCGATATTTAATCGTTTTATGTAGAAATAGAAATGTAGATAACCCGTCCCGATTAGCCTAAGTTGCAAAAAGTGGACGTTAATAAATAATAATAATAATAATAATAATAATAATAATAATAATAATAACAAATAAATATTTGAAACGAAGTTCGTCAAACAGTCTTCCAAAGGCAGCTGCATTCCATCGGCGGTTCTCCTTGCATTTAGCCGACCTGCAAACATGTTTTCTGCAGCCTTTAACTACCAAAATATAGATTTTTTAAAAACGTTCATACCAGAAAATACACCATTAGAATGCATCTGTGTAGTCATAATGCAATCATTTAGGTCATAACAACCAGCCCGCTGTAAGATTTGATCCGGTCCGCAAGATCCCATTAAAAACCCAATTAAACAAAAATATTACACTAAATACTCCAAATGAGGAGAGATTTGTGCGTTTGACAGTACTTATAAATGCCAACAGTTCGTTTCAACTATGAAAGTTAATAAATCAAAACGTACAAGGCCGACTGAGGATAATTTTGAAAACTATTTTCGTCTTTGCATCAGTGGAATTAATCCAAAAATGGATTGGTTTCCCAAATTCAAGATCAAGTGTCTCATTGATTTCGGTGTCGCTATTTAACTTTCGTTGTTTGTGATAATTCCAAATTTTACGATTTAATTATAATGTTGTACTTTTTTTTTTCATTTCATTTTATTTTAATAAATTGTATTTTAATTACATTGTCGTATAACTTCATGTCTGATATTTATCGTTAAAAGTATGAACTCTACTTTAAAATGCTCTTCTTTTAAAAGCGGCCGGCGAACGTATTTGCACAATAAAGTTTGGCCCGCAACATGTCAAGGGTTGCCATAAATGGTTTAGGTGAATATTGGATGTTCATAATTAAAATCTCATAGAGTTCTTCATACCCCAAGATGGATAGCGCCTGATTAACTGCTCACTGGCAGTAGTTACTTTGAGATAGAATAAGACAGAAACACGTTACGTGCTATATTTCAGGCACAATGTAAATTATTTAAAACTAAAACATCGTGAAATGAATTACAAACATAGAAAATTTTGAGTTTCAAGGGTCTTTTTAAAATATCTTAAACTTCTCTGCGCTTTGAGATGGAAATGTTTTGCTTGTTCATCACATATAAAATACTTTATCCAGGAAGTGGGAATGGGGGCTAACTGAGGGCCGAAAACTAAAAAATGCAAATATCTCAGGGTAATAAATTTTTTTTTTTTTTTATTTTTTTATTTGAGACTCAGCATGTCAGTAGGAGATGGTACTAAGGTGGTGTGACCCACCGGGGTGAGGAGTGATAGCTCCCCTTATACTGAACTATAGTTCCATTTTAAGGGAGATGGTAATATTGACGGAGTGTAATGGAACTAACAAGGGTGGGTGACCCGGTAGCTGGTGATAGCGGCTGGGTTGTAATGGATAGGAAGAAAACGAAATAAGAAAGGAAAGGGATACAAGGAGAGGAGATAAGAAGAGAAAGAAGAAAGATGGCCGCTACAGCCAGTAAATAAACCTAGGAAGCCGTTTGTGTGATGTTAAAGGGGGTAAGGGGCGCCAAACTATCAGACTAACCTACGCTATACTAAAGTAACATTAAACTACATTAAAACTAGATAACCTAACTAACCTAACTTAAACTACAGGGCTACAGTAAGGGGATGAAGAGAGGGGATTAGCCCTGTTTATGTATTATTGGCCGATCCTGGGGCACTATGAGAATGGGTGTTAGCAGCGGGTGAGATCGACTAGGGGCTCATCGAGACCAAACTGTCGCCATCTCACCAGCGCACACTGGAGCGAGTCATAGGGTAAGCCGGACACTAGAGCGAGTGATAGGGTAAGCCGGACACTAGAGCGAGTCATAGGGTAAGCCGGACACTAGAGCGAGTGATAGGGTAAGCCGGACACTAGAGCGAGTGATAGGGTAAGCCGGACACTAGAGCGAGTGATAGGGTAAGCCGGACACTAGAGCGAGTCATAGGGTAAGCCGGACACTAGAGCGAGTGATAGGGTAAGCCGGACACTAGAGCGAGTCATAGGGTAAGCCGGACACTAGAGCGAGTGATAGGGTAAGCCGGACACTAGAGCGAGTGATAGGGTAAGCCGGACACTAGAGCGAGTCATAGGGTAAGCCGGACACTAGAGCGAGTGATAGGGTAAGCCGGACACTAGAGCGAGTCATAGGGTAAGCCGGACACTAGAGCGAGTGATAGGGTAAGCCGGACACTAGAGCGAGTCATAGGGTAAGCCGGACACTAGAGCGAGTGATAGGGTAAGCCGGACACTAGAGCGAGTCATAGGGTAAGCCGGACACTAGAGCGAGTGATAGGGTAAGCCGGACACTAGAGCGAGTGATAGGGTAAGCCGGACACTAGAGCGAGTGATAGGGTAAGCCGGACACTAGAGCGAGTGATAGGGTAAGCCGGACACTAGAGCGAGTGATAGGGTAAGCCGGACACTAGAGCGAGTGATAGGGTAAGCCGGACACTAGAGCGAGTGATAGGGTAAGCCGGACACTAGAGCGAGGGATAGGGTAGTAAGCCGGACACTAGAGCGATGGATAGGGTAAGCCGGACACTAGAGCGAGTGATAGGGTAAGCCGGACACTAGAGCGAGTGATAGGGTAAGCCGGACACTAGAGCGAGTGATAGGGTAAGCCGGACACTAGAGCGAGTGATAGGGTAAGCCGGACACTAGAGCGAGTGATAGGGTAAGCCGGACACTAGAGCGAGTGATAGGGTAAGCCGGACACTAGAGCGAGTGATAGGGTAAGCCGGACACTAGAGCGAGTGATAGGGTAAGCCGGACACTAGAGCGAGTGATAGGGTAAGCCGGACACTAGAGCGAGTGATAGGGTAAGCCGGACACTAGAGCGGGTGCTAGGGTAAGCCGGACACTAGAGCGAGTGATAGGGTAAGCCGACACTAGAGCGAGTGATAGGGTAAGCCGGACACTAGAGCGAGTGATAGGGTAAGCCGGACACTAGAGCGAGTGATAGGGTAAGCCGGACACTAGAGCGAGTGATAGGGTAAGCCGGACACTAGAGCGAGTGATAGGGTAAGCCGGACACTAGAGCGTGGGATAGGGTAAGCCGGACCCTAGAGCGAGTGAAAGGGTAAGCCGGACAATAGAGCGAGTGATAGGGTAAGCCGGACACTAGAGCGAGTGATAGGGTAAGCCGGACACTAGAGCGAGTGATAGGGTAAGCCGGACACTAGAGCGAGTGATAGGGTAAGCCGGACACTAGAGCGAGTGATAGGGTAAGCCGGACACTAGAGCGAGTGATAGGGTAAGCCGGACACTAGAGCGAGTGATAGGGTAAGCCGGACACTAGAGCGAGTGATAGGGTAAGCCGGACACTAGAGCGAGTGAGAGCGTAAGCCGGACACTAGAGCGAGTCGTGATCGGGAAAGCCGGACCCTAGAGCGTTTGATAGGGTAAGACGGCCTCTAGAGCCAGTGTTAGGGTAAGACGGACAATAGAGCGAGTGATAGGGTAAGCCGGACACTAGAGCGAGTGATAGGGTAAGCCGGACACTAGAGCGAAGGTAAGCCGGACACTAGATCGGGTAAGGCGCACACTAGAGCGAGTGATAGGGTAAGCCGGACACTAGAGCGAGTGATAGGGTAAGCCGGACACTAGAGCGAGTGATAGGGTAAGCCGGACACTAGAGCGAGTGATAGGGTAAGCCGGACACTAGAGCGAGTGATAGGGTAAGCCGGACACTAGAGCGAGTGATAGGGTAAGCCGGACACTAGAGCGAGTGATAGGGTAAGCCGGACACTAGAGCGAGTGATAGGGTAAGCCGGACACTAGAGCGAGTGATAGGGTAAGCCGGACACTAGAGCGAGTGATAGGGTAAGCCGGACACTAGAGCGAGTGATAGGGTAAGCCGGACACTAGAGCGAGTGATAGGGTAAGCCGGACAATAGAGCGAGTGATAGGGTAAGCCGGACACTAGAGCGCGGTATAGGTTACGCCGGACACTCGTGCGAGTGATAGGGTAAGCCGGACACTAGAGCGAGTGATAGGGTAAGCCGGACACTAGAGCGAGTGATAGGGTAAGCCGGACACTAGAGCGAGTGATAGGGTAAGCCGGACACTAGAGCGAGTGATAGGGTAAGCCGGACACTAGAGCGAGTGATAGGGTAAGCCGGACACTAGAGCGAGTGATAGGGTAAGCCGGACACTAGAGCGAGTGATAGGGTAAGCCGGACACTAGAGCGAGTGATAGGGTAAGCCGGACACTAGAGCGAGTGATAGGGTAAGCCGGACACTAGAGCGAGTGATAGGGTAAGCCGGACACTAGAGCGAGTGATAGGGTAAGCCGGTCACTAGAGCGAGTGATAGGGTAAGCCGGACACTAGAGCGAGTGATAGGGTAAGCCGGACACTAGAGCGAGTGATAGGGTAAGCCGGACACTAGAGCGAGTGATAGGGTAAGCCGGACACTAGAGCGAGTGATAGGGTAAGCCGGACACTAGAGCGAGTGATAGGGTAAGCCGGACACTAGAGCGAGTGATAGGGTAAGCCGGACACTAGAGCGAGTGATAGGGTAAGCCGGACACTAGAGCGAGTGATAGGGTAAGCCGGACACTAGAGCGAGTGATAGGGTAAGCCGGACACTAGAGCGAGTGATAGGGTAAGCCGGACACTAGAGCGAGTGATAGGGTAAGCCGGACACTAGAGCGAGTCATAGGGTAAGCCGGACACTAGAGCGAGTGATAGGGTAAGCCGGACACTAGAGCGAGTGATAGGGTAAGCCGGACACTAGAGCGAGTGATAGGGTAAGCCGGACACTAGAGCGAGTGATAGGGTAAGCCGGACACTAGAGCGAGTGATAGGGTAAGCCGGACACTAGAGCGAGTGATAGGGTAAGCCGGACACTAGAGCGAGTGATAGGGTAAGCCGGACACTAGAGCGAGTGATAGGGTAAGCCGGACACTAGAGCGAGTGATAGGGTAAGCCGGACACTAGAGCGAGTGATAGGGTAAGCCGGACACTAGAGCGAGTGATAGGGTAAGCCGGACACTAGAGCGAGTGATAGGGTAAGCCGGACACTAGAGCGAGTCATAGGGTAAGCCGGACACTAGAGCGAGTGATAGGGTAAGCCGGACACTAGAGCGAGTCATAGGGTAAGCCGGACACTAGAGCGAGTGATAGGGTAAGCCGGACACTAGAGCGAGTGATAGGGTAAGCCGGACACTAGAGCGAGTGATAGGGTAAGCCGGACACTAGAGCGAGTGATAGGGTAAGCCGGACACTAGAGCGAGTGATAGGGTAAGCCGGACACTAGAGCGAGTGATAGGGTAAGCCGGACACTAGAGCGAGTGATAGGGTAAGCCGGACACTAGAGCGAGTCATAGGGTAAGCCGGACACTAGAGCGAGTGATAGGGTAAGCCGGACACTAGAGCGAGTCATAGGGTAAGCCGGACACTAGAGCGAGTGATAGGGTAAGCCGGACACTAGAGCGAGTGATAGGGTAAGCCGGACACTAGAGCGAGTGATAGGGTAAGCCGGACACTAGAGCGAGTGATAGGGTAAGCCGGACACTAGAGCGAGTGATAGGGTAAGCCGGACACTAGAGCGAGTGATAGGGTAAGCCGGACACTAGAGCGAGTGATAGGGTAAGCCGGACACTAGAGCGAGTGATAGGGTAAGCCGGACACTAGAGCGAGTCATAGGGTAAGCCGGACACTAGAGCGAGTGATAGGGTAAGCCGGACACTAGAGCGAGTCATAGGGTAAGCCGGACACTAGAGCGAGTGATAGGGTAAGCCGGACACTAGAGCGAGTCATAGGGTAAGCCGGACACTAGAGCGAGTGATAGGGTAAGCCGGACACTAGAGCGAGTGATAGGGTAAGCCGGACACTAGAGCGAGTCATAGGGTAAGCCGGACACTAGAGCGAGTGATAGGGTAAGCCGGACACTAGAGCGAGTCATAGGGTAAGCCGGACACTAGAGCGAGTGATAGGGTAAGCCGGACACTAGAGCGAGTCATAGGGTAAGCCGGACACTAGAGCGAGTGATAGGGTAAGCCGGACAATAGAGCGAGTCATAGGGTAAGCCGGACACTAGAGCGAGTGATAGGGTAAGCCGGACACTAGAGCGAGTCATAGGGTAAGCCGGACACTAGAGCGAGTGATAGGGTAAGCCGGACAATAGAGCGAGTCATAGGGTAAGCCGGACACTAGAGCGAGTGATAGGGTAAGCCGGACACTAGAGCGAGTGATAGGGTAAGCCGGACACTAGAGCGAGTGATAGGGTAAGCCGGACACTAGAGCGAGTCATAGGGTAAGCCGGACACTAGAGCGAGTGATAGGGTAAGCCGGACACTAGAGCGAGTCATAGGGTAAGCCGGACACTAGAGCGAGTGATAGGGTAAGCCGGACACTAGAGCGAGTGATAGGGTAAGCCGGACACTAGAGCGAGTGATAGGGTAAGCCGGACACTAGAGCGAGTCATAGGGTAAGCCGGACACTAGAGCGAGTGATAGGGTAAGCCGGACACTAGAGCGAGTGATAGGGTAAGCCGGACACTAGAGCGAGTGATAGGGTAAGCCGGACACTAGAGCGAGTGATAGGGTAAGCCGGACACTAGAGCGAGTGATAGGGTAAGCCGGACACTAGAGCGAGTGATAGGGTAAGCCGGACACTAGAGCGAGTGATAGGGTAAGCCGGACACTAGAGCGAGTGATAGGGTAAGCCGGACACTAGAGCGAGTGATAGGGTAAGCCGGACACTAGAGCGAGTGATAGGGTAAGCCGGACACTAGAGCGAGTGATAGGGTAAGCCGGACACTAGAGCGAGTGATAGGGTAAGCCGGACACTAGAGCGAGTGATAGGGTAAGCCGGACACTAGAGCGAGTGATAGGGTAAGCCGGACACTAGAGCGAGTGATAGGGTAAGCCGGACACTAGAGCGAGTCATAGGGTAAGCCGGACACTAGAGCGAGTGATAGGGTAAGCCGGACAATAGAGCGAGTCATAGGGTAAGCCGGACACTAGAGCGAGTGATAGGGTAAGCCGGACACTAGAGCGAGTGATAGGGTAAGCCGGACACTAGAGCGAGTGATAGGGTAAGCCGGACACTAGAGCGAGTGATAGGGTAAGCCGGACACTAGAGCGAGTGATAGGGTAAGCCGGACACTAGAGCGAGTGATAGGGTAAGCCGGACATTCATCTCCGTTTCTACTGGTCCTAGAATATTGATTCTGGTGTCATTTTAAAGTACATCCAATACTCTATTGAACTACCTCATTAGCTATTTTGCCAGATGCGATATAACGGTAGGATGAATTCTAAATGTGTACATACAGATTATGTATCGCTTACTAAGTAGAGAATTGTGATTTGTAGACACAATATCAACATATGTTTTATAAATTTTTATTTTTTAGCAGATTTCCCTTAAGGGAAATCAGTTATTGAGGTCGTACTCATGACGCGATTTTCGAAACATTTCTTCAAATGTCCATCGATCCTACCCAGGAAATGACGAAAATGAGGTCCCTTCAAAATTTTATATATATATATATATATATTTGTCTGTTAACGTTGTCTAGAGGCTGCAATTTTTGTTTGATCGTTACCAATCTCGATATTTAAACGTTTTATGCAAAAAGACGGATCAAGTTGAAATCGTACCAGTGGCAGGGGGGCTTTTCGAAAATTTAAAATATCTCCGTTACCATAAGTCGGGTCAAAAAGTTGTATAGAACCAATCTTATTCTAAATTAAATTTACTATGAATATTATTCTATACATTTATTCTCTATCTTGAATACCTACCGAGATATTTGCATTTTTATTAATTGTGGGCCGATAACAGATGACTGAATTTCCCGCCAAAATGGCTAGTTCGGCCATTTGCCGTAACTTTCGGCTCTCGTATGGAAATTTCTCTATTATGTAACTTCACATGGGAAATCTTCTTAGTTTACGCAGCCCGTGCGTGACGGACTTTTTAATAAATTGAAGTTCACAAACGCAATACTAAAATTGTTAACAAAAATATATCTAGAATATAAATTTAAAAAAAAAAATCTATGTATTTAATTTAATAGTGAGAATTTGTAAGCTGGAAGAATATCTAACACTTCTAAAATTTCAAATGTCTTTTATAAGGTCCGCGGGAGGTATAATACGTCTTCCGCATCAAAAGTGTTAACACTAAATGTAAAATATTTAATGAATAGGCAAGTTTAGGCAAAATCTGACGACGTTGTAAATAAGACAATATACTCCTAAAAGCATGCCAAGTGGTATTTTTTCAAGCAAATATAAGCGATTTGCGATTTGCGCATATAGATCTCACTATTTCGAATGGGGAAGCTATCAGACACCTCTCTAGCTGGCACGTTAACGAGGATTGGACCAGTAGCGATCATCGCGTCCTGACTTTCCTAATGTTCAATAGGACAACCAAGCTCACAAGTCTAAGAAAACTCCGGTTTTCGACTAAAAGTGTTGACTGGAACAGTTTCACTGACATCCTTCAATGGCAGATAAAGGGAGAGACTACCTATGAACTAGAATCGCCAGATGGAATCGATGCTGCAGTAGCCAACTTATCCAGCTGTATTACAACTGCGTCCTACGAGGTACTTGGGTTGAGAGGATCCAATCCAGGCATGGTATCGTGGTGGAATGAAGATCTCACTAGAGCTAAGAAGGACCGGAATAGAGCACGCAGGATCTTTCAAAGATCTCGCACCCCAAGTGAACGCGAGACGTTAAAAGCCCATTACTACGAGCTAAATAAGATATTCCATAAAATGGTCAAGAACTCGAAAGAGAAAGGCTGGGAAACCTTTGTCGAAAGCGATTCGGCAAGGGACGTATGGGGCCTACATTATAAGACGGTAGCACAAAAAATCCCGCTCAAGGATCTCTATAAGACCGTTCTCACTAATACAGACTACACCCAAACCTGTAAAGACACCATAACAGAAATCCTGAGAAAGGCGGTCCCAGAAGACACCACATTGTGTGAAACGGAGGACCAGCAAATAGCCAGGGGCGAGCAGGAAGAGCCCTTGCTGACCGGAAATGTTACGGAATGGGACAGCATAGATACCGACATAGCCATCGATAAACTGCGAAATTCTAAGTCACCTGGACCGGATATGATTGAGGCTGCAGTTATTAAGCACGGTGGCAACGCTTTGAGAACCAGGCTTCAAGAACTTTTTAACGCCTGTTTGAAGGTAGGATATTTCCCCCGGAAATGGAAAGAGGCCGAGGTGGTCGCAATTCTAAAATCAAGCGAACAGATGGAGTCAAGATATCGTGCGATAAGCCTTCTTCCGCACTTGGGCAAAGTATTAGAAAGATTGATTGTGGCCAGTTTAAAGGGCATCTTGGAAAACAACGCATCGCCAGATCAATTTGGGTGCAAAAAAGGAGGGTCTACCACTGAAGCAATTCGAAATATGATCCAAAACGTGCAAATTTCCGACACAAAGTACGTTTTGGGGATACTATTTGATATCGCAGGGGCCTTTGATAATCTATGGTGGCCATCCATCCTGAGAGCACTCAGGAGAAGGCAGTGTCCAGAAATTCTATACCAATTACTAAAAAGCTATTTAAGTAATAGTGTAGCTATGATCCCATGCGGGAAGACGATGATCAGGAGGGAAGTAGCTCGGGGCTGTGCACAAGGCTCTGTGCTGGGGCCTTACATCTGGGCACTGGTGTTTGACGAGCTGCTCCTCAAGTTGCGGTCCCTTGGCATTGAGGTTACGGCTTATGTAGACGATCTGTGCTGCTTAGTTAAGGGAAATAGTAGGCAGGAGCTGGAAGTGGAGGGCCAGCGGATCATTAATACTATACAGGATTGGTGTTTTGAAAATAAACTTAAGCATCTTGTTAAAAGGAAAGCTTTGTCATAGGTGGCCCCCAAGGTTGGTAATAGGTCAGACTAGGCTTCAACTGATGACCAAAGTAGTATACCTAGGAGTCCACATCGGGGAGAGGTTAAATCTCAACCCTCACGCATCTCATCTCAGGGATTCGGTCAGCGGACGATTTCACCACCTGAGGACAATAGCACGTAATACTTGGGGCATCACTGATAAGAACAGAAGCATTTTATATAAAGCTTTGTTTGCCCCTATAGTGTGCTACGCTGCTCCAGCCTGGGCTCAAAAAATGTCGAAAGCGACCAAACATTTTCTATGCCAAGCCCAAAGAAGAGCTCTCCTCATGGTAACCAGGGCGTATCGGACAGTTTCGAGCGATGCATTGCAGGTGATGGCTGGCCAGCTTCCGATAGACCTGGAGGTAGCAAAGCGGATCGCTATGTACCAAGCAGTCAGGGGGTTGCCTTACAAGATAGGAGATTCTATCTTCACAATAGGACAGCAGGACCTTAAAAAAACACTCCACCATATTGAGAAAACCATCTGGGACTGTTGGCAGAGTCGCTGGACCAACTCCAGCAAAGGTAGGATGACCTACAAATTTTTCCCAGATGTCAGGACCAGATCTAAGATGACATGGTACGTCCCAGATTTCTTCTCCAGCCAACTTATCAGTGGTCACGGGGACTTTAATAACAAACTACATTTCTTCAAACGAAAGGAATCCCCATTGTGCTCCTGCGGCGAGTTGGATACGGCTGACCACGTGATCCTCCAATGTCCGCGTTTCAACGCCAAGCGTATTCGGCTAATGAGTGCTTTCTCATATGTGAACTGGCCTCCTGAGAGCTACGACATGTTTGTAAACGACGCTGATAGATTTTCAGCCTTCAGGATATTTGCCCAAGAGGTGTTGAAAGAAAAGTAAAATTGAATTTATTTGTAAATTATATGTATAGTTTTATGTGTGTTTAGGTTAGTATTTAGCCTTTAGGTATGTAGGCTAGTTAGTTAGGCTCTTGCTGCCACTTCTTTGAACTGAGGCAAAGGAGTCGCAGCTGCGGGTTCCCCTAGGACTTTTCGAACTTAAACTAAATCTCCCAAATGTTGCACTTTAATGCTTAGCCGTGCTCGGTGAGTTAGGCTAAGTTACCTGGCCCAATTTATGTATTCAAAATTTTATATCTCTTATTAAATGGAGACTGCTGGTATGGGGAAACCCAAAGGTACAGCGGGGGCAGAGGTGGGGAAAAAAAAAAAAAAAAAAAAAAAAGCGATTTGCGAATTCAATGAAATAAAATTATTTTCAGCTCGATGTAAAAAAAAAAAAATTGAGGAATTTTAAAAATCTTTTGTGCCAGTTTTTGATTTGTTATAATACCCTTAATGTGTACTGGAAGCAACAATAATTTCTAAAATGAAATAAGAGTTTACGACGAATTTAATAAGCCAAGGCTTTTTTTAACATAGCAATTATAAGCAGGCATTATGTAAAAACCATTGGAATAATATGGCTAAAAATCAATCTGCTCAATTGAAAAGGGTTTATGTGGTACTAACAATACAATCTAAATACCAAATTAAAACTTTTATTCCCCCCCCCCATGTCCAACATTACTGAAGGATCGCTCCAGTGTGCGGCGGAGCGGTAGAGGGGATTATCAGCGTAGTTGAGGGAGTCGAAAAATTTAACATGGCGGCGGGAAATGGTGTGGGAGATGGGTTCTAAGGAGAGGGAATCACGAATTGTCCGGTTGGTGGCGCGTTGGAGGGAGGTATGCCGGACAATTTTACGGACTATACCGTTTTGGAACTGTTGAAGGGAGGTAAGGGAAGTTTTGGTAAGTGACCGGAGAAGGGGGGAACCATATTGGAGAGCGGGTTGAATGACGTCTTTGAGAATAAGAAGTTTGAGTCGTAGGCTGAGGACTGGAGAGAGGAGGAGGTGGTTTAGGGAGTTGAACTTGTTACGTAGGTGTTTAAGTCGTCCGTTTACGTGTGCTGTGAATGTCAGGTGTCTGTCTAGTCGAATTCCAAGGTAGAGTATGGTACGGGAGACAGGTAGGTCGGTGTTGTCGAGTCGGAAGGTGTCGAGGACGGAGGTACGTTTTCTGTATGCGAACACCAGGGCATCTGTCTTCCTGGGTTCACAAGGATGTTGATGGATCGGAGGTCGTCAGAGATAGATTGGCAGGCGGATTCTGCCAGGGATAGGGCGCGGGATGGGTTGAGGGAGGTGCTAACAATAGCCACGTCTTCCGCATATGCGTATTGTGAAATCGTCGACTCACTACCTTTGTGGCGTACGCCGTGAAGAGGGTAGGAGAAAGAGGGGAACCCTGAGGAACCCCTACTTTGAGAGGACGGGATGTGGAGAGGAGTTCGCCGACCCTCACTTGGAAGGAAAAGCCTGAGTGCAGTCTATTGAAATCATCACCGTGACGATGTTTCTGCGGAGGTTGGTGGCAGTGTTAGCATAGAGGCGGGCAAGGGGATGAAGGGTGCTGTACTGGAAACGGAAGACGGACTGCTCGTTCGGGATGAGGGATTTCTCCTCCCAGAAATCTACAAGATACCTGAGGATTATACGCTCTAGTATCTTGGAGAGATGTGAGAGGAGACTGATGGGACGATAGTGTTCGGGAGAGGATCCATTTTTGGAGGCTTTAAGGAGAGGGACGACTATTGCGTGTTTCCAGATGGTGGGGCAGTGACGGAGGCGGAGGCAGGAGTTTAGGAGGAGATTGAGATAGGACAGAGACTTCCGTGGAAGCTGACGGAGTAACACGTACTGCACCCTGTCCAGCCCAGGGGATTTTCCTCCCTTGGTCCAGGATGGCAGAGAGCTGCCTAGGGGAGGAGAACATGAAATTATCATCGCTCTCCATCCTAGGCACCTCCTCAGTCTGACGTAGCCTAGCCTGATCTGCCGAGGCCAGATGTGCCGCCAACATCTCAGCCTGGTCTGTGGGACTCATCACACCCCTGCCGGTTTGGAGAAGAACAGATCGCCTTTTGGTTACTATGGTCTTCACCAACCACCAGAGCT
The DNA here is from genome assembly GCA_019009955.1 of Riptortus pedestris. NCBI lineage: Eukaryota > Metazoa > Arthropoda > Insecta > Hemiptera > Alydidae > Riptortus > Riptortus pedestris. The sequence continues at coordinate 253,064,455 of CM032228.1, forward strand.
TGCGGTGGTCACCGTGTGTGTGTGTCTCAGGGTTTCGTGCCACTCAGCCGTCTTCCACAGGTAGTGAAATAACGCACATAACGACTTTTATACATCATTACATATGGAATTTTCCAATCCAACGCATTACCGTATTATGGTGATTTTTCGAAATATTCCCCCCTCAAAGGGGAAGGAATTATACAAGTGAGGGGAGGGGGCTCCCGTTCCATCCGTTAACGAACTTGATCTTTCTTTTTACATAAAACAATTATATATGGAGTATAGTAACGATTAAACAAAAACCGTGACCGCTAGAGCTGTAACAGACAAATTTATAGTTGTATATATATATATATATATATATATATATATATATATAAAAACAAAACCAAACAAGCTGCCCTCCATGTGGAGGGTTCCCCTCAGGGACAGCCCCCTAATCTGCCCAATTGGGTAATGTTAAAAAAAGATCTCTTTTTTTTAAATATTTTTTAAAACAAGAAATTTATATTCAATTTTGATAGGCCATTTGGAAAGGAGTGCAGCTTTGCATCGTTCCTTGATTTATATAAATGAAAATGTATAATTCTTGCCGAATGCTTTATAACGACTGTTGATAAATTTTTCATTCGTGGATAATCCCAGTTCATTTAGAGCTTCGGCCGTCCTTTGGGATGTAGCACCTCTTGCAACTATCAGCAGACCTTTGTTGCTCCATTCTTCAATAGCGTATTTTCCTTGATGTACCCACAGTACTCTGATAGGCAGCCTAAAACTGTGCAATGCTCTTCATCACAGCTCTATACTCTGATAGGCAGCCTAAAACTGTGCAATGCTCTTCATCACAGCTCTATACTCTGATAGGCAGCCTAAAACTGTGCAATGCTCTTCATCACACCTCTATACTCTGATAGGCAGCCTAAAACTGTGCAATGCTCTTTATTATTGCTCTATACTCTGATAAGCGGCATAAAACTGTACAATGCTCTTCATCACAGCTCTGTACTTTAACAGGGAGCCTAAAACTGTGCAATGCTCTTCATCACAGCTCTATACTCTGATAGGCAGCCTAAAACTGTGCAATGCTCTTCATCACAGCTCTATACTCTGATAGGCAGCCTAAAACTGTGCAATGCTCTTCATCACAGCTCTATACTCTGATAGGCAGCCTAAAACTGTGCAATGCTCTTCATCACAGCTCTATACTCTGATAAGCAGCCTAAAACTGTGCAATGCTCTTCATCACAGCTCTATACTGGACCAGTGAGAGGGGGGGGGGTTTAGAAGGGGGATTTTTGAATATTCAAAATATCTCCGTTATTATGCGTCGGATCGAAAAATTGTATGGAGTAAACCTTATTGCAAATTAAATTTACTATAAATATTGTTCTATACATTTATTCTCTATCTTGAATATTAACCGAGATATTTTGCATTTTTATTAAATCTGGGCCGCTAACGGCTGGGTGACTGTCCTGCCAAAAGCTGGTTCGGCTGTTTCCTTTACTGCTACCTTTACTCTCGTGAAATTTCTCTATTGTAAAACTTCACGTGGGAAATCTGCTTAGTTTACGCAACCCCTGCGTGACGGACTTTTTACACATGTATGTGTTTACCCGGAAGGAGGAAATTACGACAATTATTAGCAAATGTTTTCGACATTCCCTCCTTTAACCCCCCCCCCTCCACTCCTCCGATTTCAGCCATTAGGGAACTAAATAAGTTCCTAAATAAGTTTCGCATATTTACTCGGTTATTAGATAACTTTATTTATTATAAAGTGGAGCATGATACATTATTTGACAGATAATGCTGTTCAAGGACTACAATGTCCGTCACGCAAGGTGTGCGTAAACTAAGCAGATTTCCCTCGTGATGTTTAAAAATAGATTAATCTACATACTGCTAACACAACACCACCGCGGATATTAAGTGAATAAAAACAAACGATAATAAGAAACCTCCAGACGGAAAGCACATGAAATATAAACAAACGTGTTTGCCAACTTCCCGCAGGAAAGAAAAACAATTACCAAAATATATCACAATATAACAATTTTATTCTATTGAGAACTATTTACTACATCTAGCACTGTAATTTGTAATGGATCAGAATAATTTTCTCTCAATCAAATTTCAGTAGTCCAGAACATAAGAAGCTCCCACTGGAAACGGCTACTGAATTGATAAGGACCAATAAGAAGGCCAAGTCCTCTACAGCTTTTCAACTGAACTGGCTACTGAATTGTAAACAAACCAATCTGCCAACCACTCAGAGCTGAACAGATAGAAAAACATATTCTTCACCGGAAGGAAACACAATTACTTAAATATATCTAAATATAACACATTAACTATTGCAAACCATTTACTATATCTAGTACTGCAATTTATAATGAATCACAATAATTGCATATATCACACAAGGCAGAAGTTTACACCAGTCTCTAAACGAATTTCAACTATAGCCGGTGTCCGAACTAACTTTCGGCCGAACCTCACGATCAAAACCGACAAGAGCCGACAATAGCCGATCTTTAATAAAAATGCAAATATCTCGGTTAATATTCAAGATACACAATAAACGTATATAGCAATACTAATAGTAAATTTAACGGAAATATTTCGAATTTTCGAAACAAAACCCCTCCCACTTGTCCGATTTCAGCTTTTAACGAACTTCATCTTTCTTTTTGCATAAAACGCATAAATATCGAGTTTGGTAGCGATTAGGTAAAAATAACGACCGCTAGAGCGGTAACAGACAAATATATATATATATATATATATATATATATATTGTATATATGTTGCTCGGCTTAACCCGGGAATTTATTTGAGGCTGAATGATGATGATATTTTTTTGGCAATAACTTTGCACAATATTTTGATATTTCCCAATCCCAGTATTTAGGGTTTATACCTGGCGTTGCTGTGGATTTGTTAATAATGAAATATACCATATAAAAATATGCTTATATCAGTTTATATTAGCAGATTTCCTTTAAGGGAAATCAGCTATTGAGATCGTACTCACGACGTGATTTTTCTTTGGTAACGATCAAACAACAATTGCGACTGCTAGAGCGTTAACAGAAATATATATATATATATATATATATATATATGTCTATTAACTCTCTAGCGGTGGCAATTTTTGTTTGATCGTTCCCAAACTCCATATTTAAAAGTTGTATGTGAAGATCAAGTTCCTTAATTGCTGAAATTGGGGTATCGGTGATGGGGGGGGGGTATAAAGGGGGAGATCTTCGAAAATTCAAAATATCTCTGTTACTATGCGTCGGATCAAAAAATAGTGTAAAACCAATGTTATTGCAAATTAAATGTAGTAAAATAATTTTCATATACATTTATTCTCTATCTTGAATACCAACTGAGATTTTCGGCCTTCAGCAAACCCTTACTTCTACTCATGTTATATAAACAATTTCATTTGACTGTTACATATGTTACGTATTGATATATTATATATTTGCGTTACCTGTAAACAGCGAGGCAGACTAGCGCATTTCCTATGAGACCTACGAAGAAGACTACAGCATGGAGTAGTATGAAGATCCACTCGTAGTGCCTTGGGAATATATGGCTGAGCATCAGCTCCATGTAGTCATCATCAGAGATGCAATAGTCGTTGGAACAGTTGTCTGCTGTACTATAGTTGTTGCCACTATAGTTGCTGTAGTTGCTGCCACTATAGTTGCTGTAGTTGCTGCCACTATAGTTGCTGTAGTTGCTGCCTCTATAGTTGATGAAGGTAGAATTGCTGCCACTATAGTTGCTGCTGCTATAGTTGCTGTCCAGTATACTCCCGTTCATCAGCACAGGCACCATCTGCAATCAGACAGTAGCAACCAGATCAAAACTCTCTTCTTCGTTTATTTATTTATTTTATAGCATTCGCTACGTGGCGATATTGCTCAGAAAAAAATATAAATGACCATGATCAACAATAAACAAGAACATTACCTGTATTTCATATTTATTTTTAGCTGGTGGTGAGGGTGATGAATGGTTAATGACAAAACTTTATTATGGCTCCTCACAATTTTACTTTTATTTTTAGTAAAATTGTGAGGAGCCATAAAAAAGTTTTGTGATTAAACATTACCTTTGTTGGTATTCTGGCAGGTAGATGTGACTTCTAATGTAGGCAGACGAAAGAATCGACTACGCTTCCTCAGTAACATTTTAACAGATTTCCCTTAAGAGAAATCTGCTTAGTTTACGCAGTCCCTGATTAAAGGACTTTTTAGATCTGCTTTTCCTTGGCTATAATAAAACGTCCGTCACGCAGGGGCTGCGTTAACTAAGCAGATTTCCCACGTGCGTCACGTTTTTGCATTTATCTCAAAAATTAAAAGTTCAATGAGAACAATATTTGGTATTTAACCCTCCGTAAGGCGCGGGTCATTTCGAAACGACTCTAGGCGCTGGTCACCTATGAGGTGACGATGGAGAAATATGTTGGTAAAACTCTTTCTTAGGGAAAAAACAGAGTTAAACAAATATAAATACTTATCTGAACAAATATTAAAACTATTATATTTTAAAAGCTAGCAAAGTAACACGTGAATATGTCTTACAACTATCAAAGAAATTAATTCATTTCAGGTAACATGAAGCAATTTATGAACAATGAATTCTTTAGGTACTGACTTACTTAGCTACTAGACTAAATATCTATAAAAAAGTACAATAACAATAGTTTAGAACTACTTAATCATTTGATTTCTGCAGGAATAACGAATACAAGAAAACATTTAAGATAGAAAAGGAAATTAAAACGTTTCACGTCGAATCTTTCAGTGCCATCTAGTTCTACTCTGGTGAGTTTCTTGGCCAACATGTTTTACATAAAGTCTTCTCAATTCATTCTCGCTCCTCTGTATGTGCTAGCTAAGTAAAGAAGGACTATATATGCTTTTATTTCTGTGAAGTCTGTCTCTTTGGTAGCCCTAGAAAATTCTGGCTCAACGATTTTTATAAATTCGTTAGTGCAGTGCACAATACTACTAATAATCGTCTCATCAAAGAGACAGAACCAGCAGTCAAGTTCATTAGTAGCCTCCTTTGCCGCCCCTTTCAATCCCGTAAAGAGTAATTTTTTTCCCCTACTTAACGCAAAGAAATTGTTCTCGACTCAAAACGGTCAACGATCTTTCTGTTCACACTTCTCAATGCAACATATTTTTCGTGTGACTGTTCATCCTCCCCATCACTTTCCGATTCCACGTCACTTTGTTCAGTCTCTGAGTCAATACCCCGTTCTTCCAAGCCGTTCTTCAAATTCCGAATCTATGTCGTTCTGTATGTTATCGTCTTCTTCGAAAGGATCTAGTAATGTTTGGTGGAGTCTAGCAATGTCATTTTGATTAATAAAGTCAAAAATACGTATTTCCTAGTCCATTTGATCTGAAAAATGTTTTAAAAATGCATTGTTAGTCGCGGTCACCTCAGAGGTGAATTCCCTATTTTGTAGGTATTTGTAACTATTCGAAAACAATCAAGGCACTACATACGTCAAATGATAAATATGTCTAAGA